>PVKM010032224.1:0-16485 GCA_004027735.1 Carollia perspicillata
GGGCTTAGTCCTGCTGCCAGGCGCCCGTCAGACTGCTGGGAGCCCGACTGAGCAGTGAGGCCAGGTTGAACAATTACTATGATATCTTTGCTGTTAATATGAATGTTACGTCTTAGAGGATAATCTTTTCAGTCCTTCCTTGTTCTCTTTTCTGTCATCCTATAGAGATTTTCCTTGTGTTTCCCATGGATGTGCTTGTTTCCTATCTAATTATGGGCTTGGTGGTGATAAGAATTTCGGTCAGAAGCGAAGTAAGCTGAAAACATCAAGTGCATTTCCATTAGGGAGTTCCTTTAGGCTAAAGTCACTGGGTTAAGTGTCAATGATCTAATATCAACCTAGCATCACAACAGCCCCTTCATTCAAACAAGGCTTCCCATTACGGGGAATACAAATCAGAGCACCAGCCCCACATCTAAGAGATTTATATGACCATTTAGAGAAATCCTTCTTGTAGCTCCTCTGATAACATCACTGGCAATACAAAGCTGAATGGTTCAAATCAGATTTCATCTCTACTATGTAGTGGTTTAGTGTTTGAGGATGAACTTACAGACTATTAAACTCACAAAAAACAAAGACAAATATACAACATAAAACAATTCGGGTTCCAAAAGCTTTATATTAGCTTTTGGAATAGAACATCTACAAGAAGAAAAAAGCAGTGAAGATTAAATCTTTTAAGATTCAATTTGTCTATCCTGCCATATAAGGCAGAACCTTGCTGGAGACGCAGAATTATGCCTTTTAGTCTACAGCTAAGCAAAGCCGCAGACATCATTTTGATGATAGGTTTTACAGTAAAATCAGTGAGAAAGTATTCCAATTTTCAAATGATACTAATAATGTAAGTGTGATGGCAATAACATACATATTATATTAATAATATAAACATAAACTCATATTTTTGGGTTTTTTACTTTCAGATGTGATTTCCTTTCTTAAAGGTGAACACCTAGTGAAGAAAATAAGTAAACTATTAGGCCCTAAGGGATGTTTTAGAACTGAATTGTTCTTCAGCCTTGCAGTCTGTCTTTCTTCTTACCAACATTAAAAAAAAAAGACATTATCTTTCTTCCACAAATAAATCAGAACTCTGAGCACTGTCTCCCTTGAAGGAGAATGCCTCCTACTTCCAATAGTTCTGTCCTTCAGATAGTTCTCTTTGTAGGTCTTTTTTTTTTCTTGATGCTAGTATACTGACGCCTTTTAAATTTTTCGTAGCTTTATGAAAATTAAACAATTCGTGCTTCTCCATTGCAAGTGTGGAAACCTTTCTTTTGTCTACTCTTAGGCAACAGATCTTATTAACAAATCATATTGCACAATTCACCGCTTACCTGTGGAAAGAGGAATAATCATTCCAACTGAGCCACATGCAGACCTGAAAAGAGTTCAGTTATCCTATTGGGTTCTATCATCCCATAAATGACTCATCCCTGCAGAAAGGGATGATGTATCTAAAACATACAATGCATATTTGAAATTTCCTACTTATGTATATATTAAGCCCTTAAGAATATTAAATGTTGAATTAGCGTTGCCTTAACAAAATCTACTATTTTTTTCAAGTACCCAAATACCTTTTCTCAGACCTCAGAGACTCAGGAAGTTCAGAATTGAATCTACATCCCAGCTAGATGGTAAGGCCTTGAAGGAGCTCTGCATGCAAGGGGCCCCACACTCTGTTTGGTGAGCGGAAGGATGGAAGCACAGAAGCTTCCCCAGTTACAACCACTGTGTGGAACCACTGCCTAGAGTGTAACCACTTAGTTGTCTGACGTGAAGAACGGCTCCTGCACAGCACTGTGAAACAGTGGACACTGGGTAGGACCCTTGTCCAAGCGAAGGGGGGCTTTGAACTTTTAGAGCTCTCTTCTGTTTACATGAACTAGGATGATGCACTCCTTGAAGGCAGGGTCTGTGCACACCCCACCAGGCCTGACACAGGGATTTGCGCATAGGACATGGTTGTTCATTGACCTGAATTGAATTGATTCAGTAAAAGCCATTCGCTCTCGATAAAGATAAATGCAGTAACACACCGCTCCAAAACTTACTCATTCAAGCCATCCTGTTTTAAACTCTCCTTTCAAGTTTTAAATTACTGTTTTGATTGGGTAATGCATGCAGATGGTACAGAAATCAAAAAGTATAGGGGACACACAGTGAATGAAGGGTAAGTCTCCATCGCTCTGACTCCAGGGTTCTCAGAACGCACTTCAGGCAGGAAAACTGAAAACAACTATTCACAAAAGGGAGTGTTCTGTTGTTGTTTTTAAGTTCTACAACAACTAATGTTTTTCTTTTTCTCTAGTACTTTAACCCTCAGCTTCGTTTTTTTACACCTGGAAAATAATTTCTCCTGTAAGAGAAATAAAACCCAGTACACTAAGATCCACGAACCATTTAATAACTCTGGCACTAGCAGGTATAAAAGCCATCACCTAAGATAAAAAGGCCCTACTATGCTTTCTGTCCTGCCATCTACAAGAATCACTTTGCCAACAGCACCATTAAGGGCAAGTCTTACCAGCCATGTTTCCTATACTAACCATTTGCAATAGAAGTTTGCATTGGAAGGTTCCTATATTTCTAAGGTTATTTCTCGAAGATATTCAGACAGTCAAACAGCCTTGAGGAAGGCAGTGACTGGTTTGCTACTTTTTCTAATCCAGTAGTTAAAAATAAACCACTCAGAGCGAGAATAAAGATTAGGGATTAAAATCAACATGCAGAATTTATAACTGCAGCATTTCCTGATGCTTTAAATCTCCTGCTCTTGTATTGTATTTGTTTTGTTTTGCTTTCTTAGGTTACTTGGACTTTTCCCCTGTATGGTATAGGAGCACGGAAGCTTCACAAAAGCACAGAAGAAAACATACATCTTTGCATGTTAAGTAAACACACACAAAAATGCATTTTGGCCCTAACATTATTAAGACCATTTATGATTTTACATTATGTTTTAGTGACTTGAAAAAAATTCTCTATGTTTTGCAACCTTTACTCTAAAATGATTTTAAGGAAGGAAAGCAAAAGGAGAAAGAGTTATCATTAATAATATATACATTTTGGAGACGATGACAAATGCATCCCAGGAAGAATTATGAAACATTTTATACCATGCCAGCCTCTTTCACACCATCCCATAACACTAGCCTCAACCAGAGTTAACTATTTTCTATGCATTAGATGAGCATTAAATTGTCTTTGGATAGTTTTTAAGCACCTGCAATTTCAAAGGTACTACTTCATGCTAAATTAAATAAGAGAATACTACAAGCAGCTCATCTCAGGCATTATGGGTTTGCAAATCAATTCCACAACTCAGGGTACTATTTTGTTCTCAGAGCAGTTGATGTAAAGTGCTACATAATTTGAACAATCACCTACTAAAACTTGCATACACATGCCTCCTGCTGATTTTTCCAAAAAATGTCATAACACATACTGTATATTAGAAGGTAAGGCAGAGCCCTTAACGTTCCCCGGGGATGTCTCTGTCTTCTCCTTTGTCTCCAACAGCGATGGTCTTTGCTTCAGTTTTTCCAGTTTAAAAATGTTGTATGAATGTTCTCAACGTTGAGAGAGTGAATCAGATTGAATCCAAAAAGGGAGAGAGTAGCATTTAAAGGTTTCTGGAAGCTGGCAGCAAGAGAAATCTAACGTGACAAATCTCTGCGGCTATTAAGTGGATTTTGTTACGGAAAGTATACATAGACACGCCTAATGAGGATGTAGGGTGCTGGGTTTTGAGAAATGGGCTATTATTTTGAATACTAGGTGGCATCCAAAATAAATGCACTTAAGGATTTAAACACAGATCTCTTCAGGGCCTGAACTTGACTCTAGGCATTACTCAAAACGAGAAACAGGGTAGGTGATCCTTCAGATAATCGCACATTTTACAAGACAACCCATAAGTCCTTAAAGCCTCTGGGCTTTTCATTTCACTAAACAAGATTTCAGTCCGTAATTGCCAAGGAGAAAGAAAACCTGTGTCATGGTAGAAAGAATGCTCTCCTAGGAGTCAGAAATTTTGGATTCAAATCCTGCTCCAGAGCCCCCTTTCTTTACCTCTCACGAGGTATGATAATGCCTCCCCTTCCCACTTCACGATGTCCTTGTGAAGTTCAATGGGATCGTGAATGCTTTGGAAAGACATTTTGAAGTGTGAGTGCATTAGACATGTAAACTCTCTGCATTATTAATACCTGGGAAATCATTGTGACCATTTAGGGTTTTCTCCAAGTCAAAATTGCCTCATGGCTAGAATGGGACCGAGCAAGCTCCTCTGCCAGCCCAGATACGCTAGCCAATCCAAGTTCATTGCTAAAAAGGACTAAAGAACAGAGCTTCCAGGAGTTAATCACATTAATATAGGAGCTTTAATCTCCCCACCAGATTGCATGTGACTTGTGGGCTCAGATCCTGCTTTGCTCATCTCTGTATCCCCAGCACCCAGCAGAGTTAACTTTTACCCAAGGACCATGAATGAAGTGAAATGAATGAGGGGTCTGCTACGGGCAAAGGACTGTTCCGCATGTCGACCGCTATCAGAGTCATAACGCAAACAGAGAAGCAGAAACACTAGTAAACGTTGCACACTAAGGAATTTGTGATAGGACTTTGGTTCTACTCAGTCGTGGGAGATGGTTAAACTGTATGTGGAGGCTGTTGCTTTTGATTTTCATGCTGAAGCCTGAAGTCAGCAGGGCAAGCAGATAAGAAGCCAAAGCAGCCATGAAGACGGGAAGCAAGAACAAGATGAAAGCTGTAGGGATGAGGGCAATCTGCCAAGAGGGACCAGAACCCATATCAGTGTCTCCTCACCTCCAAAACACTAGTTTCAAGGATGAAGGTGGCCTGCAGGTGAACCTTATGCTCTTCCTCGAGGAGCTAAACACACACCTGGTCCAGAGGTGAGAGAACCCTAAAGGGGACATCCAGCAGACCCAAGCGTTCCCCACACCAATCAGGTGGGCCAACAGGTAAGTGACAGCAGGCATGAGTTGTAACAATACTTCATGCCCTGTACAGACCTCCCAACCCAAAAGAAAATGGTGGTAGTTTTGCTTCTGTCTTCCCAATGTGACTCCTAATGTCTCTTGTGGTCTATAAACTATGCAGAGAAGGGAGTTCTGGGAAACAAGTGTTACGCATCTGCTAGCTGCCTGGCACTTTGTGTGCTCAATGGATTCCTACAGTAGAATGATTGTTTTCCCTGTTTCATAGATCAAATCTCTACACCCTTTCACATAAGCTTCTTTGTGTTTCAAAGGCACCCCGCTCTGGGCCCGCAGTCCACACCCTTTTCCAACACTTCTACCTCCAAAATACCTAGTACATTAACACACATTCTCATCCTGGCATTGAGTATTCCTCAAGGCAACCCTGAGAAAAAAATGCAGAGCATAAAAGAGCTTCTTTCAGTTTCCTCATTCTCAACAGCACCCTGGATACGGAGCTATGATGGACCCTCTTTCACACGGTCCCTTCAGCGTCACTTACAAAGGCCATGAAAGGAATGATTTATAAACCCCGGAGAGCATACCCCTGGAAAGTGGGAAGAGGCAGAAAAAGCTGATGAGACCTCCAAGCTTTCACCCTCACAGCCCAGTTTAGTTCTCTCACCTCACATGTTCCCATGTGAGCTCGACAAATATATAATGAGGACCCTCCATGTGTCAGGATAGCCTGGTTGTGTCCATACCGCAAGCTTCTGCACATTCACAGCGTCAGCACTGAGACATTGGTGTGTCCTACCAGCCAGAAGGCACGTGTTTCCTACCTGAGGCCTCCAGAAAACCAGCTCACACTGCTGAATAGCCCCGTGTGTCACGTTGGGTGCACTTTACAATTCTGAGTTTACTCAAAGTACAACTTCTCATACATCCATTTCGGGCAGTTATGCTTCTCTTGGGCACACCCCTCCAGCATCTCCTCAGGCTAGAAGATCTTCCGGAAGTCACATTTTATTTTATCACAGAGTACTTTTGAAAGAATGAAGATAGAGAAGTCACCTGTGCTGTAGAAAGAGAAGTACGTGAGCCTGTGAATTGGAGGTTCATTAATTTTTGGAGAAAAAAATATATTTTTAAAGTATATTTTTACAGACTACGTAAAAATAATGTTAAAAGAGTGTGAGTTTTGAAAGTCTTTTAAATATTTTAATATAAGCAATAAGAACATCAACCAAAATGTAAGTCATATTTTTAATGTCTCTTTTTGCTATTAATTGTGTGCAAAAGCTGAGTGAGGGACAGAATCAGTTCCATTTCATTGTAGAATTAGCATGTCTTTCTTCTATCCAAGGCAAGCCTTGGGCAAACTGGGAAGTAGAAGAGGTTGAATATTTCAGAGCTGCCTCCTGCCAGAAGGCATTGTAGCGCCCACAAGCCAGAAACTTCCAAACGCAAAATTAATTTCTCTTCTGCCCATTCTTTCTGAGTCTATCTACGATATCAAAAATTTTTATTAATATATTTTTGTATCAGGGTTAACAAGGACCAGAACTGATAGCACAATTCCTTTATACAGACAGCCTTAGTTTCTTCAGAGGGTTTCTTTAGCTTTTTCAGAAGAGCAAATGAGGTCGATGATTTTTGAAAGTGGTCAAGGAAAGTCAGTCACAGCCAAAAAGGAAATTTGCATTTTTAATTAAAGAAAGATGGAAATTATACCGAAAAATATTGCGGTCGTAAAGTAAATAAAATGCAACTCATGGCAATTTGTATTTTTATGTCATTTTCCTTTAGGTAACAAGTTATTTCCATGCCGTAATATATTTTTAGGAGGGGAGGAACACCTCTCCCAGCTCTCTTCCTATATCACATTAGAGTTTTTTCCAAGGTCATTAAAATGAAAGAATGACAGTAGACTTTCTTATCAACAGCTTGTTCCAACAGATACAATACATGCGTTGGGGATCAAAAAGATCATGAGAAGCATTTCTGCCAACATTGTAGAAAATACTGAACATCTGCTATATCTGGGGTCCTGGGAGTTGTAATTATAATTTTTTGAAATCTGTACACAAGAGTTATAAATATTAGAACTGTAGCCTGTGAAAGCCATGAAATATTTAACTTGTTTGGCAGGCTTAAGCAAAACTCATAAACTTAATTTAAGCAAGCCAAACACTATAGTTTTACCAATTTTATATCTTTCATGTCATTAGTTAGATAAATTAAAGCAAGCTATAAAACAGCCTAGAGATTGCCAACTGGAAGTTCTGGGGGGAGGTGGTATACCAAAAAAAAATGCATTTTGAAAATTAACTCATTTTATTCTTGGTTTACCTTTCACATTTCCCAGTTTTCTACTTCAAAGAGTGTTTGGTTGGGGGATGGGGGCTGGAACTTGCTATTAAGAAATGGCTTCAGGGCCCTGGTTGGTGAGGCTCAGTTGGTTGGGTGTCGTACTGCAAAGCAAGAGGTAGCAGGTTCAAGTCCCGGTAAGGGCACATGCCTGGGTTGTGCGTTTGGTCCCAGTTCAGGGCACATACAAGAGGTAACCAATCAATGTTTCTCTCTCACATCGATGTTTCTTTCCCTCTCTTCTTCCCTCTCTTCCCCTCCCTCTAAAAAAATAAATAAACAAAATCTTAAAAAAGAAAAGAGAAGACATAGCTTCAGGGTAAGTAAACATGCACCCCCGGCAGGTTCACAACAGCTGCAGTAGGAACCAAAGGTCACTGGTGAATTCCACGAGCATCCGTTCAATTCATCAAAAACCTGCCTGCCGCCCTGAGTGGAAACCATTCAGACTTGAAAACAAAGGCGTGGTGAACCGCTCTGTGCTGCTGCAGAAGGTAAACTGAGAGACTAAGGGAACAGAGAGAACCCGGGTTTCTATCCTGTTAGCTCTGTGGCCCAGTTTCATCGTTGAGACTTGCTGTTTGAAAACAATATGGGCGGGAATATATTCAGCTATGTCCATCTTACCCGTGCCCTTTAGACTTAGCACAGGAGAGTCATAGCCACGCCAACTCCAGTGCCTATTTTTAATGTAAGAGCACTATACACATTAGCTTCCATATATCTTCAATTACCTCCTCTCCGTGCCCTTAACCTTATCCCAGACCCAGAATGTTCTCCAGTAAGAGACTAAGGATGAGAATATTCACATTATAGATTCTCAATGAGGAAAATGATTGATAAGGCTACCATTTATTTCATAGCACTTTAGGTATATGGTAGCTTTTGCTACCGAACCTCAAAGCAACCCTGTTTATTATTAAGTGTGACTATTACAGGTTAAAAAAATAACTAGCCACAGAATTTAGAGGGTGTGCCCACAACCACACAGCTGATAGTCCTGAGCCTGGCCCTGAGGTCTCCTGAGGCTTGGTGCCTCCTGTCACAGGGAGGCAGCGGAACATCTGGTCAACAGAAGACCAAAGCAGAAATAAGCCGAGAAGCTCCAAGTCTGGAGTCCCCTGGTGGCATTTGCAGGATTCATAGCACCACCCACCCCCCCAACCCCCCACCCCACCCACCACCCCGGGCCCTTCTCTACATCTTGGGGCTTTTCAGATTCCGCGTCCCGATGAAAGCTTCTTACTCCTCATTCCCTGCCTTGTCCCTCTCTCTTAACCCCTACAAAGGACTGGAACTGGCTGTCAGCTCCAGGGCTTGCCACAGTCATAGCAGCCTTTGTTAACAAGTTAAGAATCTACAGGAATCCCCTCTTTGCTGTCTCTACACTCTGTACATGAGAGCAGTCAAAAGGGTCAGCTGGGAACCCCTGGCTGCGAATGCATAAAAGAGCAAATGAATAGGAAAGTTCAAACGAAATAGTTCACTGGAATATCCTGCTGATGCCGTTTCATTCTGCATTTAAGAAAATAATACCCATGCCCACACAGCCTCTCTCTCCCTGAAGTAGAGAGTTGATATCACACAGACTGTCTACACAGGGGAACCAATTCAAGGCAGGACTGAAAGTTCCAATCCAATTCAATGAGCCCGTGTCATACGTCTGGGGCCAGTCCAGCGGGGCTTAGGATGTGATTTGAAAGAGCCAATGTGAGGGGTTGGTGGGCGTCCGCACAGTCAGGAACTGACAGCTTAGGTTTACTTGGATGGGAACTGAGCATTAAGGTTTCCCGGGTGTCTCCTGTGCACCAGGCACTGTGCAAGCCTTTTTATACATGTTTCTTAATTCAACTACACAATAAGCTTATGGGACAGAGGTTAGTATTAGCATCCCCCTTTTAAACAGACATTAAGTCATTTCCTTAAGATTAAAAAGCCAGTAAGTGGAAGATATAAATATTGTATGCAAATCTTCAGCAAATGGAATTTTTAGGGAGAATCTACTTTGGACTCACCCTTGGGAACTGTTGTTTCTCGAACTGCCTTGCCCTGGGGCTCAGAGCTACTATGGAAAGGAATAAGCTCATTAGGCTGCCCTGGTCCTTCCCCCTTTCTCGGGACACTTGTGGAGGCACTAAAAAATAAAAACCACCAAAGTTAGTTCTAGGGGAGGCCTTAAGTAAGGAGGTGAGCCTGCATTCCCTCTCCAGTTCTTCCCCTGCAGCCCCCAAAGTGGCTATTGTCCATGGAGGGCATGGTCCCATCCCTTAGCCACCAGGGGGTGAGGAACATGGCCAAGAACATGGCAAAGAGGGCTGGAGAAACAAGGGCCCTTGTCTTGCACCTTGTCTTCCCTTTGAGTTCTTCATGGGTAAAGTGAAATACAAAAAATTAAAAGACCAGGATATCAAGGCTCAAAGATTTTCAAACATGGAAACTAAAAGACACAAATTTTGACATTATTTCTCCTTTTACAAAGAATAATAAATTGGAAGTTCCAACAGCCTTGCAGGGGCATTCAACTCAGTTCCCACTCGTGGTTGGAAAGTGTGTTTCTGCTGCACTGGTACTAAGTCTTCTCACCCACGGGAGGGCATCGCCGCTGATTACGTGGGCAGATCTGAGGTCCTGAGGGCCAGCCCCCCGGGCGGTGCCGGGAGAAAGCAAGGCAGGAGTTTTGGGTGACACCTGCAGAATGTGAGCCACTGGCTCCCAGTGCGGACAACTTGCCCTGTCCATCCTCTGGCCGCACACAGGTAGCTCGGACTCAGGGAACCTTTCCAGGATGGTTGTGTGAAAGAGACAACTGTGACTCCTCCAAGACTGAGCAGTGACAGAGTCAACTCCACTAAGAGTCCCTGATCAAGCCACCGCGTCTGGGGGGATCCGCATCTTCCACTGAGATGCCTGGGCCTGTTTACATGTGTTGTGTTGTGAGCTACAGTAATCTGTCCACAAGAGAACGAAATCCTGGTAGATCAGTCCTTAAAGCCTGTTGACATTTGTCCACTTGGCAGATCATAAAAGCCCCTTGAAAATCACAGGAGTAAATGTGTAAACCACTTACCAAATTATATGATGTAAACGCCAAGAGGAGGCATTCTACAGGATAAGATCTCCGAATCGTGACTGCCTCTGGACGTAACTTTATTTTGGTCTTGGGTTACATGTGAGGTGTTGCCAAGAACAACTGAAAGAGAGACAAAGACATATGGATTCGGCCCAAAAGCTGACTTTTAAGTTCTCTGTCTTCAAAAAGACTTGGAGATTCTTTATGAGATGTAGTTTTACATAAACAGTCTTTGCTAATGAGAATTTTCCCCTAATATCAGTTAAATTTTAACTAGTTTCCTGTAAACATTATGTGAGTGTCAGAAATTATTTTGGAGTTTTGAAAGAAAAAAAAAAGCCAGAGCTAGAGAAGGCGTCATGGTATAAATACACAGATAAAAATACACACTGCAATGGTTGGTAGCAGTCAGACTGCAAAGGAGCTGAGAGTTCAAGATCACTGCCACCACTCTCCCAAGAATATCTCCAGAGAGAGTTCTCAGAAGACTTAAGGGGAATGTAACAGAATAAATATGCATGAAGCAATGATAAGTACTGTCTTACACAGTGCAGATAATTCTCTACCAGAAGCTGTTATGCCTGAATCAAGGCTTAGCCCAGGCTCTTTGAGAAATCAGGTCCAAGGTCTAAACCCTCTTTCTATATCACAGTAATCTCTGTGAATTCCATTTTAAAACTCTTGACTCAGTTTCCTAATAATTAACTGCTTATATTTGAATCTTCTGTAGAGAAAATACTTTAGTTTCATTCTATCTCTCCACAGTTTTACACATCGTATTGGATATTCAGCTGGAAGTGAGAGGAGAGACTGAAAGAGGAAAGAGGGAGACAGAGAGGGGAGAGGCAGGGCAGGGGAGAGGGAGTGAAATGGAAATGAAGGCTACTGTGTAT
Organism: Carollia perspicillata; assembly: GCA_004027735.1. Taxonomy (NCBI): domain Eukaryota; kingdom Metazoa; phylum Chordata; class Mammalia; order Chiroptera; family Phyllostomidae; genus Carollia; species Carollia perspicillata. The sequence continues at coordinate 11,286 of PVKM010032224.1, forward strand.
ACCTAGGTAAGGTTTCCTTTAACAGTCACGCATCTCTTGCATCAACAGTCAAGCTGATGGTCAGGAGTAGCTCCCAGCACCCTCCCCACCCCTGAGAGCTCTGATAGACGGGAGGGGTGAGACTTCCTCCTGGGAGAGGGGCCTGGGCAGGGTTTCTGGCCCTCTCCAGGGATCCCACTTGTTTATCAGGGTGAGAGCTCTGAACCTCCTTCCTGGCACCTGGGAAGGGTTTGCTAAGGGTTTGTCAGAACTGTGACTGTTCTTCTGCAACCTCTGTACTGCAGGTACATATCACAACCTCAGAGAATCTTTCATTCCTAAGGGGCCTTGCAGGGGAGCTGGCTCAGCATCCTGTTGAATGCACACATCGCCTCTCCAGTGTCTTCACTCAAGTCTCCTCTAGCCTGCACAGACAGAGACAGGGGACAAGGAAGGCCCTGTTCCCAAGGCTGCCCTTTTCATCTTTGGACACCTCAAACTTTCCAAAACCATTTTTTTTTCTGAAATAACCAGTGCATTTTCTACCCATTGGCATTAGTTTTATTCCCTCAAGAGCCTAAAGAACAAATGCAATTCCTCTTCTTCCTAAAATATGAAGCAGAAGTCAGGGCTCTATAGCCAGCAGTCACATGAGTTATTGGGCCTGTCTGCTCTCCGTTCTTCGGGGTTTAGGGAAAGCAAAGATAGAATCTAGGATGCAGGCAGCTGCCCCTGCCTGGGGGCCTTGGTTTGGGGACTCTTTGTCATGCTTTGGTGGCATCATTTATCTGTGGGTCTTTATGGAGAGCATCTTTTTGCAGATTTCTAAAATGTCAGCTCTGCCACCTCTAGAGATGAAAGAGGTTTTCCATTTAATCCAAATGATGTATTCTACATATTCTCTATTCACTGCACATACATTTGGTGGATGACAACTCTGTGCCAATTCTAGGCTTTTTAAGTTCAGGGAAATTTAATGGTGATGGAGACAAAATTCTTGCCTTCAAGGAGCTGACTGTATAAAGCAAAATTCAGATGGTTAAACAGGCAGGTCTACACCACGGTTATAATCACAAGAGCTCAAAGAAAGGGCTTCAACCAATCACAGGCGGTTCTAGAGGAACGGATATCTGAGAGAACCAAGCAGTAGACAAGTAAAAGAGACAACAACAGAATACCTCCCAGAAAAAGGGAACAGCCAGACCAAGGAAAGAGCACAAAATACTGCTGCAGAGAATATAAGGTGAGTAGGAACAAGTGTTTATCAATATCCTGTGACTGTAACTCTGCATAGAAGATATTTGAATGGTGCTGAGGTTTACACAAAGATCATATGTATTGAATTGTGTGCTTGTGTTTATGTTACATTTGAACATTAAGGATTAAAATAAAAATCACTCATTTACTTAGAGATCTAAGCACTGAGATACAAAGAAGATAACACCTTGATCTTGGCTTTGTGGAGCTCATAGTCTGGTGGAGGCAATATTTTTTTAACTTGGCATGTAACCCAAAGCAGTGTTATCAAACAGCAGCAATGGCTATTTAGTTTTGGGAAAAGTTTTTAAATTGTTTTGAGTATTTGAGTTGAGTAAAGGTTTCTGAGACAGAAACCCAAAATAGAAGTCTCCTACTCTACAATGTTCTCTTAATCGAAAATAGTAATAGTAGTAACTCCTATCCTTGAGTGCTAAATGAACATCAAAATGCATTTTGATCAGCAATGAGCTCAATGACTATTTCTTCTATGAACCTTTGAGAGTCTCCACAGAGCTAAAATGATGAAGAGCTGAGCAGAGATGAAGGGGAGACAGATGTGTGGAGAGTGTAGACACGGCAAGGAATGGGCTGTCGGAAGACACTCCCTGTGAGAAAATCCTGAAACAAAAGGAAACCATCACTGGCAGTTATCGTGTTTACCAAGAAGGAAAGACTATTGGACCAAAGTAAGAAGGCCAATTTAATTAAAGAAAAATGTTCTGATTTCTACTTAAAACTTCTCCTTCCTGCCCCCCCCCCATTCAATGAATGTTTTCATATAATCTTATTTTTGGGATCAAGCAAAAAGGAAAAAGGACTCATGAACATGGACAGTAATGTGGTGATTACAGGAGGGAGAAGGTGTGAGAGGGTTAAGTAGTAATAAAAAATACAACGAAAAAAATTTTTAAAGAAATCTGATTTTTAGATGGAGGTGTCTCAAATGTGGCACTATTGACATATGGCACTGGATAATCCTTTGTCATGGGGAACTATCCTGTACATTGTACGACATTTAGCATCCCTGGCCTCTACCCACTGCATACAGGGAGCACCCCCAAACACACGTCAGTTGTCACAAACAAAAATGTCTGCAAATATTGATGAATGTCTCATGGGGAGCAAAACTGACTGCCTTCAGAACCACTGGTTTAAACTCACAGGGACAAAGAGGCAATACACAGCCAAAAGAATTCAGTGAAATAATGGAAGGGATAGTTATGGAAAAATTATTGTAATCCCACAATTGTAGATTTTAAATGTTCTCCACAATTCTTAGCCTGAATAATCTTTAGGGTCTATTTGACACACATGCACAGACCCAAATGCGCACACACGAATGAGGTGGATCGTTCCAAACCATTTTTATATTGTGTTAGTACAGAAATAAGTGTGCGTCTGTAATATAAAAATTAAATGCATTCCAATTCAGCTTCCTGGGGTTTCAGAATAATTTTATGTTACCATATCAGTGTTGGAAAAAAATGTATCTCATCAAAACGATTCCAGAAGCACCTCATTTTGATGGGAAAGTACTTTGTGATGATTACCTAATAGGCAGCATTTGTTGAAATGCTTTTAATAGACCTTTTTTATCACATGGAAAAGAATTTCAATGCTAGTTCAGTCTCCTGTTTCATTCTGTCATGAATCAATTTGTAGAGACATTTAGAAGTCAATAATCCACTGCAGCTTTGATGACAGGTGATTAATTTCTACATTTTAGAGACATAATAAGATTTAGCAATAAAAAGGCCTTGAAGTAACCTACCAAACAGCTTTAATCTCAGCCTTGGGACTGTTGCTAAATATGAATGCTTGTACACAAATGTGAATGATTTAAGTTAGTAGGTTTTATTGCAGACTCCTTGTGTTTTCATATTAATCTTGCTTTACAATCAGCCTATCTATACAATCAATTTATGTTGGATATTTTTTCCAGCACAATGCTTGGAGGGAGGAGGGGGCTAACAAATTATTTACACGCAAGGGGTTTGTTCTGCAAAAGAAGTCATTTCACATGCTTATTGCCGAGGGGATGACTGATTTTATGGGCACGGCAAGGGAAGAGAAAAAAGTAGTGAAGGTGGCCTTCAGAACGTCCAGACAGGGGACGGGTTCTGGGAACGGATGGCAGTGAACGCTGAGCACCAGCTCACGCCTCCTTCCAAACACCCCGCTGCTCCCATCTTCATAACTTTCGATCTTTTTTATTCTTAAGATTAATAGAAGCTTCGGAATACTTTAATTCCTATCAAAAGATATCTGCAATTCGAGTGTTAATAAAAAGAGGGAAATTAAGCCCAAAAAAGAATTTGTCTTCTACCACGGAGGGATGAGAAAGACCCAAATGAGGATGTTTGTTTAAAAATGAATGTCTAAATAAAGGTGGGTCCATTCACATTGTACATAACTTACCATTTCTGACCAACAAATGGTGTGTTCTTAGAAAACACTGGGAACTCCTGAGGCAGACGCTCCACGTTCGGTCAAGTTGTACCGCGCTTGTTCAGGCTCGATAACTGGGTGTTTTGCTTTGTTCTGACATGTTTGTGACGGAAGTGGAAGATCAGTCCTGTGAGCCTTTATGGGAGAAACAGTTTTTGTTTTGTTGTGTTTTTTTCCTTTCAGAAGGCAAGGACTAAAGGAGAAGTGGCTGCTTGACACGAATGCGCTCGGAAGCAGGAGGCAGCGTGCTGCTGGGCAAGATCCAAGAAAAGAGGGCACAGAGACAAAAATGAAAGGCTTCTCGAGGGACCACCCAACGAAGTGGAATTCAAACTCACCTCCCATCACTGCGCCCTTTCCGTCCCAGCCATCACAATCAAGATTTTGCTTTCCTCAATATTTTTCTTGTTTTCAAGATTAGACATCTGTTATCTTTCACTTTTTCCTCTTTTTTATCCAAACTTTGGCAAAACTCCCATTAAAGTGTTTCTTAAAATAACTCCTTTATTCTCTGATTTAGGGCACCAAGCTTTCCTGACTAAGTAACCTCAGTGCTCTCCAGAGGGCTTCCCTGGCTCCAACCCCATCCTGACCACCCTCCGTTCCTCCCCAGGTGTCGCCGTCTGCCAGGCTAACCTTGCACAGGACTCCTTACTTGTCCGTCTGCCTTTCTCTTGTTCAGTCACACATTCAAGGAGTCGGCCTGAGCGATAATGCATGCTGAGCACTCCGGTAGACACTGGGAATTTAAAGATGAAGAAGATGTGGTGTCTTCGGTTGAATTCGATACCTATCCAGAGAGACAGACACATACGTAATTAGCAGAGTGCTAAGTTCTAGAACAGATATATATGTTTGTGTTCACAAAAAGTGCAGTAGGGACTCAGGATGAATTGTTATTAATACCTTTTAAGGAGAAGACATCAGGGCTGAACCCTGTCAAATTTGATCGGGAAGAGCAAGGCTATCCAGATAGAGAAAATAATAGAATAAACACACTGATTCATTTTGTCCTTAAGATAGAAAGATAGAGATAGATAGGTAGATAGATAGATAGATAGATAGATAGATAGATAGATAGATAGATAGAAAGAAAATAGATAGAAAGAATCTCCTCTGACTTCCTCTGTCTCTCCCCCCATCCTTCTTTCTCTCTTCATCTCTCCTCCCATCTCTTCTCATCTCTTGCAAATTTCTTGGAAGAGTACCCCTTCCCATTTCTCAGCCTACCACCCCACTGGCATGTTTCACCCCATTTAAAAGGTAAGTGACCTCCTAGATGTCAAATCCTTTGCCACCCTTATCTTACTGGACCACTCTTGCATTTAAAACTTTTTGTATGTTCTTACTTAAAAACTTTATTTTTTGTATATCCTCTCCTACCTTTAAGGCTCTTCTAGGGACTCTGTTTATTTATCTACTTTTAAAGGCTGAACTCCCGAAAAAAACTTTTTTCCCTATACGTACTATCCTTTGGGGCAAATCATCATTCCCATGGCTCCAGCCGCCACCT
>PVKM010032225.1:0-16477 GCA_004027735.1 Carollia perspicillata
AGCAGGTCTCAGAGGCCTCTGCTCTTTGAGGCTTAATCTTTTCACTGTTCTCCTGTGGCCCGGGAGTGAGGAGTAGCCCAGGGAAGTAGCTAGGTGCTCAGACTGTGGCTCTGTACAAATCAGTGGGAAAGTCAGTCCCATCATGTGCGAATCCATCTGGCCCGACGGGTGCAGATGGGTGAGTTCAGTCCTGCCCTTCCCTGGTGCCCCTGTTGCATCCCACGCACACCTCTTGAGACTATGGAAATATCCTGTTTATCACCAATTCCAGCATCCGACCCATTGCTGACTCTTGCTTAAAACAAGCATTACTACCATTATTATCAAGTGCCAACACAGTAGTCTCTCCACATACAGGTTTGCTTTCTGAGATTTATGTTACCCGTGGTCAACGACAGTCTGCAACTATTAGATGGAAAATTCCAGAAATGAAGTTCTTAAGTTTTAAATTATGCAGCATTCTGAGCAGCATGAAGAAATCTGTTGCCGTCCCTCCACATCCTGCTCAGGACATGAAACATCCCTTGGTCCAGTGTCCCCACCTCCCTTCATCTCATGATGGTCACAGTCTCATGATGACCATCTCATGATGGTATCTCACATGGTCACAAGAAGGTGAGCACAGTGCAAGAAGATATTTGGAGAGAGAAAGGCCACATTCACATAGCTATTGTTACAATATATTGTTATAACTGTTACATTTCATTATTATTGTTATTAATCTCTTATTGTGCCTAATTTATACATTAACCTTTATATGTATGTGTGTGTGTGTGTATATGTATATATATATATATGTAAACTTCTGTCTGTATAGGAAAAACCATTGTACATACAGTGTTTGGTATTATCAGCAGTTCCAGGCATCCACTGGGGTTACAGGGGACCACTGTATTCTAATTTCATCGTTCCTTCTATTGCAAGAAAGAGCTTTTCAGGATTTACTCTTAAAACAAATTAGCAGTAAGTTAAATTACCATGGGCCAGCCCACAGTCCCAGCAAAAAATCTGGCAAACTCCTCACAGACTACAAATCTCATTTGTGAAGCCTGTTAAAACTTCCACCCAAATTGAAACAGCTTATATTGCACCCTCAACTAGAATTTACAAAGTAAACATATGGCTGGCTCTGACTGCCTACACATGAGAAAAACCAAAACACTGAGTGCTTTTCTTTTAAATCAAAATCTCAGGAGACTTAAGTCTGTTTAAATTTTTTTCTCTTTAAGAAATCAATCAGGCAATACAATTTCAAGAACCCTAGAACAAATCCATCTTACTTTATTGTACTTGCAAATGTTAAGTGGCAATCAACAAAAATTCAATTTCCTTCCATCTGGCTCTAACTGCAAGCTCAGAAGTTGTAGTATCTGACTGAACACCCCTCGGAGAATTTACTCTAAGTCCTCTCCCAAATCGCCTGGCCTCTACCATAAACAAGTAACTTCAAAGAGCTACTTTAAAATGTGGGAGCAATATATATCCATTTTGTTTCTACTATATGTTATGGTTAAGACAATACACTGCAGAAAAAATAGCTGACCGTGAAAATGACTTGTAGCTAGGACTATCCAATGTGACTTTTTTGATACTCCATAGATTTAAATTTCCCGCAATATTTTCCATGAGAATTACATAGATATAAGCAAATTCCTTGTGAATTCAGTAATGTAATTAAGCTACTAAGACTCATACTGAAATAAAAACACAGGGTTCCAGCAGAAGCTAGGGAGACAGGGTTTGGTTTAGCCAGCTTTCTGATCTGTGCATAGTCAAATTCTAGGCCCTTGTAGCCAATGCCTTGTTGGTCAGTCATGTGAGAAGGGAAAATAATTTGAAAATAAGAAGTCACATAAAGTGATGCTCTGAAAATCTAGAGACCCAATTTGGAGTTTATTTTAAGTGCCACAGAAAGAGGTTTTAAGTTGGTAGGTAAGCTGGGGGGCAACAGGATGGGATTTACAATTTTCAAAGATTACTCTAGGTATACCTAACACTAAGTAGACGGGAGTACCTATTGTCTTTACTTGTTCAAGCAAGTTCACCTTCCGCCTTCTGACAATCTGTATCTTGCCCTCCCTGGGTGGGTATGTGACGTGGCCCTGGCCAATCATGGTATCCCATATTCCTGGACACAGTCTGTGATTGGTTCAGCGGCCAGCCGGTGATGAGAGGTGAGCCAATCAGAGTCCTTCCTCAAGATAGCTCAGTGTAGAGTTAAGAAATGTTGGCCTTTCCGCTGGCAGCACTGGGAAAGATGTAAGGGTCATGCTGCCCATGACCATCTTTCTTCCACATGGAAAATGCCTGCTTTTAGGTGGAAGAAAATGAAGTCAAGAGAGGCAAACAGAGAAGAGAGGCAAGCAGAGAGGGAAAAAGCACTGTGGCAGCATAGTGTCCTGTTTCCAGCGCCTGGGACTGGTCCTCGCAGTCCTGGAAGCCCCTCCCCAACTTCCCCGCTCAGAGAGTCAATACATCCCCCATCCGCTTCAGCTGGCTGGGGTTCCGACCTTACCCCCACGAGAGTCTTCTCTCATCAACCATACTTCTTACATTTAGTGTTTTGTTTTTGTGCTGTTTTATGTCGAGCCTTCATGCCTTTGAGTATAGCAGGAAGAGGAGAAAGTGACAGGAATCTAACAGGAGCAGTCAGTGGCTTGGTGTGTTTCCCATGGACAGAGGAACGAGGGGAAGGACATCAGAAGTGCTGCTTCTAACAACGGGGTCATCAGTAAGAAGGCACAGATGTCCGGGTTTCCCATCCTGGCACGCCCCACCCAGCCTGACTCAGGCAAAGCCCTGTGGCTTGCTTTGGCCATTAAATGTGACATAAAAAGATTTGGATTACTTTTAGGCAGAAGATTTATGAGCGAATGTGTGACTCTCCAAGTGCCCCTGGGTTTCTGGAAGCATTTGCTAGGTCCCTGAGTGACTGTTCTTGATGGACAGACAGCATAGGCATTTTAAGCCAAAAACAGGAGGAAACGGCAATGAGTTGCTCATCTTAAGAAATGTTAAATGTCTATGCAATAGAAGGTGAAAACTATCAATCATATTATATTAGAATCTGATAACTTGTTACTCTGTGAGTCTGTTCTATTTTTTCTTTATTGATATTAACATTTTCCATTTCTGTAAGTGTATTATTTAAAAATTGGGAGAAAACTGAATACAGTTCTGTATTCCACTTTTTTATACTTAATTTATGATGGTGAACCAAGAAAAAACTCTACCTGTGGCCTTCTCCCATTTTCACAAACAAATGCAATCCTAATCCCTAAATCCTAAAGACTTGAAGTGTTTCATAGTCCATAAAATGTTACAGTGGTGAACTTCTACCAGATTCTGAACTTCTGAAGAAGAAACATTTCATACACTCCTTTGTTTTGCTGACAGTATCTAACGCTGGGCTTCTACATAATAGGATTAACCATGTTTTTAATGGATAAATGAGAAATGAAACTGCTGCTGATTGAACAATGTTTATTTTATTTTTAACAGTTTTACTGAGGTGTAACTGACAAATAAAGTGCACATATTTAAAGTGCTCGATTTGGTAAGTTTTCATAAATGTACACAACTGGCAAACCATGAAGATAATTAAGATGGTGAACGCAGCCATCACCCACGAAGTTTCCTTGACCCCCTGTTAGTTATCCTTCCCACCTTTCACTCTTTCTTAACGCCATGTTTCTGGGCAAGAAATGGGGATAGATGGATGCACATTGAGAACCACATCCAGTCATCACAATTTCAAAGGCAACTCTGATATCAGATGGGAATGCAACACAGTGAAAACATCTTTAATGATCACTGTAAAGCTACACACACACACACACACACACACACACACACACACACACAATGTATAAATAGTCAGAGGACCCAAAAGGCTTCCAGAGAAAAGATTTTCCCAGTGGCTCATCAAGGAGATGGACTTGACCCCCCGAGACCTAGGAAACCCTGAAACAGCCTCATTTTGTCTCCTGCAGTGGCTCTTCGTCCCCAGGAAGGAGTCAGCCATGGTGCATGTCCTCAGGACAGTGCCTGGGAGTTCACAAAGAGACTGGGGTGGAGGGTGCTATTACCACGGCTCTGTCACTGGAGGGACTTCTCATTTGTTTGTGATGGAAACTTCTCTTACGTTGTATCCTGAGTCTCTGCACCACGATTTTTCTCTATAGTCAGGCCTCCATCTTTTGACTCAGTGGAAAACACACTTGTTTTTTATTTATTTTTATTTTTTAAATTATATTTTATTGATTATGCTATTATAGTTGTCTCATTTCCCCCCTTCATTCCCCTCCACCCTGGACACCCTCTCCCACCCACATTCCCCCCCTTTAGTTCATGTCCATGTGTCATTGGTTCTTTAGCTTCTACATTTCCCATACTATTCTTGCCCTTCCCCTGTTTTCTACCTACCATCTATGCTACTTGTTCTCTGTACCTTTTCCCCCTCTCTCCTCCTCCCACTCCCCTGTAGCTAACCCTCCATGTGATCTCCATTTCTGTGGTTCTGTTCTTGTTTTGGTTGTTTGCTTAGTTTGTTTCTGTTTTTGTTTTAGGTGTGGTTGTTGATAATTGTGAGTTTGCTGTCATTTCACTATACCTGTTTTTTATCTTCTTTTTCTTAGATAAGTCCCTTTAAGATTTCATATAATAAGGGCTTGGTGATGATGAACTCCCTTAACTTGACCTTATCTGAGAAGCACTTTACCTGCCCTTCTATTCTAAATGAAAGCTTTGCTGGATAGAGCAATCTTGGATGTAGGCCCTTGCCTTTCATGACTTGGAATACTTCCTTACAGCCCCTTCTTGCATTCAGGGTCTCTTTTGAGAAATCAGCTGACAGTCTGATGGGAACTCCTTTGTAGGTTACTGTCTCTTTATCTCTTGCTGCTTCTAGGATTCTCTCCTTTATTTTTTATCTTGGGTAATGTAATTATGATGTGCCTTGCTGTGTTCCTCCTTGGGTCCAACTCCTTTGGGACTCTCTGAGCTTCCTGGACTTCCTGGGAGTCTATTTCCTTTGCCAGATTGGGGAAGTTCTCCTTTATTATTTGTTCAAATAACTTTTCCACTTGTTTCTCTTCCTATTCCCCTTCTGGTACCCCTATAATGCGGATGTTGGAACATTTAAAGATGTCCTGGAGGTTCCTAAGCCTCTCCTCATTTTTTTGAATTCTTGTTTCTTCATTCTTTTCCGTTTAGTTGTTTCTTTCTTCCTTTTGGTCCACTCCATTGATTTGAGTCCCAGTTTTCTTCCCATCATTAATTCCCTGTGCATTTTCCTTCATTTCACTTATCAACGCCTTCATTCGTTCATCTAATTTGCAGTTCTGTGAGCTTCCTGATCACCAGTGCTTTGAACTGTGCATCTGACAGGTTGGCTATCTCTTGGTCCGCTTAGTTGTATTAGCTCTGGAGCTTTGATCTGTTCTTTTGCTTGGGCCATTTCTTTCTTTTTTTGTCTCGTCACACCTGTTATGTATGAGGGGTGGAGCCCTAGGCATTCACCAGGGCGGGGCAACCCAGTCGCCTGGCAGTGATACCGTATATGGGGGTGGGGTCAGAGAGGGATCAATGGCACTCCTTCAGCTCTCTGTTAGATCCCAGACCACTCCACCCGGTTCCCCAAACAAACTAGGCCCTTCTGGTGCTGATTCCTGGTGGGTGGATTTGCGTACTTCTAGGACCCAGTGGGTCTCTTCAACAAACTCTCCTATAAAACTGGGAGTCACTCCCTGCACCTCAACGCCCCCAGGTGTTTTCAGGCTTTATTTCCTGGCGCTGGGGCCCTGGGGCCCTGGGGCCCTGGGTTGCATGGTCTGTCTCACTCCCCAGTTATCTGCCCAAGAATGTGGGACCGCCTGGTCAGTCACCTTGTGCGCCATGCCCCGCTTCACAATCACCAGCTGCCGCCTGGGCGCCCGAAGTGCCTTGTGCACCTGGTGCCTCTGCTTTTTGTGCCGCCACCTGTCTCTGCTCGGCCTGCCTGACTCTGCCCCGCTTACCGGTCTGGATGGATGTGTCTATTTTATCTCTTTGGTTGTCTGACTCCTCACAGTTCAATTTTCTGTCAGTTTTGGTTGTGATTTTGTTTCTACATTATTGTTCTTATTTTGGTTGTGGGAGGAGGGAGTGTGTCTACCTACGCCTCCATTTTGGCCAGAAGTCGTGTTTTTTAAATATTGGTCTCCACATACCTATCAACTACGTTTGTGAATTAAAGCCTCTTGTTATCAGGTTATTACAACAGCCCCTTTAGCGGAAAAGAGAGAACAACTACATGACATTGGAGTAGGTGAAGATTTCTTCAATGAGTCATGTAAGCATTGACTTTAAAAGAGAAAATAAAAAAATCAGACTATTAAAATTATGACACCCTGGAGGGAATGAAAACTGACCCCCAGAGGACTTGCTGCACGCAGCTGCAAGGACTCAGTGCGAGGTCTCCGGCGACAGAACGCACAGCGTTGGCAGGGTCGAGTGGGAGCCAATGCCAGCCTCGGAGAAGGTCAGGGTTGCTGTGATTGCTCCCATCTTTGTCACCTCTCCATCTTCCTTTCTCTATCGCCACAGCCTAGTATCTGAGCTGTTATTACAGCTCCCTGGTTGGCGCCTCTGTCCCTTTGCCTTCTTCCCGCCATGCACAGTCGCCACCTCTGGCATAGCCACGCTGCTGGGAGATGGCAACAGTCCTTCTCCATCAATACTCACTTACTCGGGTAGTAACATGTGCCTGAAGAGACCGCAGCCGTATGCGTTATTCCTGGCTTGGTGGCCGTAACGTATAATTTTCCTTCCATGAACCCAACAAAAGCAGTTTGGAATCTCTCTTTCATGCTGGATAACCTTCCTCAATGTCTATTTGATAATAACCCTTCCTTGTTGAAAACCCTTCAGGGGATCTCTACTATCTATGGGACAAAGTCTGCACCCCCCAATCTGTCATTCAAAACCCACCATGACCTGGTCCTGGTCCACCTCGCCAACCTTATACCCTGTAACCAACGTGACTCTAATACTCCCCCCAGAGAACCCACTCACCTTGCCCTGAGTGGGCCCCTATACCGCTCCTCGCTGAGGTCTTTGCTGAAGCCAGCAGGCTATTTGCTCTCATCGGAAATGCTCTCCTGCCACCTAGCCCCTCCAAAATCTTACCCGGCCTGCAAAATCTAGCACAGCTTCTCCCTCCCCCATAGAGACTTCATGGATAACTCCAGGTGAAAATAATCTCTGCCAGTATTTCTGTATACTGCCTGTTTATTATCTCTGTCACTCCTAGGGCATGTCTCCTGACATCACCTTGAACTCTGAGCTCTGTATATGTTCCCAACTAGATGAGAAGCTGCCAGAGGGCAGGCACTGGACACAGAGCAGTCACTCAGTAATTACCTGATAAGCCAATGCATCCATGAGCTGTTTCCTTAGCATCCTCGGCGAGACATGCTGCTCTGCTGCAGACAGACTGGTCCTCAAGTCTTAGGTTATAAATCAGAAATACGCTGTGGGGGCCGACAGTCACTTGGAGGAGAGCAGGGCTCGGCCAAGCTTCCCTAGTGTGCTTTGTAGTTCCCGATTTCCTGTTTTGGAGATACGCCCTAGGAATGCAATAGTCACAGTTTTATAACTAAAATCAAATCTAAATCTCATCCATTGTTCTCCTGTTATAAATGCCACAGCAGACACAGTATTAAAAATGAGAACCAAAACTCCGCTTTAAATTTTAAAGATGTACTTAAACTATAATTCTAGAGTAAAAATACAAGTTGGTCAGGAGAGTTCAAAGAACTTACATATACTTAACTATAAAATACATAGGGTTTTTTTAGTTTTTAATAATGTGATTCTTTAAACTTAACATCTACATATTACTTTCAAGGACAAATTATACTTTAAACTTTTGTATAATAAAAACTGTCATTTACAATGCTTTTTAGCTCCTAGGAAAGCATTTTGCACCTCTAAAAAAATCCTAAATTCAGTATATTGTTGTAATTTTAACTTACTCTGTACAGCTATTCTCGAATTCTTTTTTCCATCTAGTGCAAAAATAAATTCTAACTTACTTTATTTATTTTTTGGTATTCAATTTTTTATTGTATTTTTCCCATCACCACTTTTCCCCCTTACACCTCCTCTTCTTCCCCCTCCCCATCACCACACTGTGGTCCATGGCCATGAGTCCTTTTTCCTTTCTGCTCCATCCCTCCACCCCCACCCGCACCCGCAGAGCTGTCAGCCTGCTCTCTGTCTAGGAGTCTGTCCCACCTTACTTTATATCATTGCCGTAAAATTACAGGAGTTGGGACTAGTCAGGTTCCCTGAACAGGCACCATGCCCCAAACCCTCATATTATTTAAACTGCAGTAGTGGCTGAAAGTAGCTAACCTGAGTCAGCTCGTGATTATAGGGAAATTACTTCTTGTCTTTGTGATCGATGGCAGTTTCCTCTTTCAGAGAGTGACAGCTGGTGCTCATGACCTTCTCAACGTGCAACGTACATGAAAGTCGAAACCTAAAATCAGAGAGCGAGGTCCTTCACATGATGAGCCACTCTGGAGGAGTCTTTGCAGAAAATGCAAGCCTTGTTAAGAAAAAGAAAACAGTAAATGTCACTTTATACAATAATAAAAGTGAACTTTATATAATATAATAGAGTGAACCAGCCACAGGCCAGGTTGATCTCTGGACCTATGCACATGTTACCTGGAGAAGAAGCAATTAGAAAGAACTGTTACTATGTGGAGTGAGTGCCAGAACTGGAAGAGCAATTTCTGAATTAATTTCTGGGCTTTCTGTAACATATACAGTACTTTTCCCCCCAAATTAAATCGAATGGCTTCACTTTGTTCTTGGAAAAATTACAAGCACAGAAAGTCAACTCGGAATACAGCAGCTTAATTAAGTGTACTACTTTTTAAAGATATTACTAAATTATGCTAAATCATTCCGGCTCTGCTCAGCACTTATTCATACTATCAGCCACTTCCATGGCACCCTGACAAATGTTCCTATTCTCCTGGTCCACATTTATTTTCTCATTTTTCATATTACAGTGGGTCGGTCATGAAACCTGTTGTAAAGCTCTTAGATACCAAAAAAGAAAAAGAAAAAAAAAAGATCTTGTATGCCAAAAAAGCACATTGTTATGTGGAGATCTTGGGGGCACAACACGAGGTCTTCAGAGATGCCAGGTGGGTAGGAAGAGCCCATCCTGTGAAACCTTGGGCCAGATCCCTCATCTGTAAGTAAGGCAAGCGGACCCTCATCTGGTCACAGGGCTCAGCTGTCTTTCTTGGACTTCTTATCCTTTGTGTGTGCACCTCACTGATACAAACTGTACCTCTTACTGCAATGTCTCCCAATGAGACATTGTACTGCTAGTACAATGACTCTCAGGATGGTGGGGTGCATGTGGCTTCCTCCAGCTTGCCCCTGCATCCCTCCCCATCTCAATCTGAGTCTCTATTTAAGAATCAGTGACCTGGGTGTGCTTTAAAAAGCTCTCTGGGCTTTGGAATATACATACTCCTTTAAACTCCAGGCATTTCTCAATCATACGCACATGTATGATCTATACTACTGAGAGCCACAAGGCTGACTTTTGGCGAAAAATGTTTAAGAAGGGTTTTGAAGGAGCTATTAGTCAAAGGATCTCATTTTCCCTCACGCACTTTCAGAGCTTGCCCTGATCATAAAGAAGGCACATTTGTTTACTGAGCAAACACGCTCGTCCTGAAATGGAAGGCTCTCCATGTGCAATCGCTCTTCCGTGGCCTGACCTAGGCATTCCACTGTCTCCAGCCAGCCAGCTCGGCTGGCTGTGCACCTTTCCTTCAGGCATTGGTGCCTACATGAACTAGCTGCCCCGAGGGGCCGGCATCCCAGCTGGAGCTCGGGAAACAGTAGAGGCGAGTCAGGAAAAGGTGGTGTGGGTGGCTCCAGGCACAGGAAAGAACACATGCGAAAAAGAACTTCAAGTGTATTAGCAATGATAATAGCAAAACACAACACCCAAACAGATATTAATCATTTACTACCAACCAGGCCACTATTAGCATTTAACATATATTAGAGCTTTGAGTCTACCAAATCACCATGTGAAATAGAAACTACTGTATCCCTTATTTTACAGATAAGAAAATAAGGCAGAGAGAACACGAGTGACTTTCCAAGGTTATGTAGCTAGTAAGTGGTGGAGGTCGGATTTGAACCCAGAGAATCGCGGAGTTCACACTCTTAACTATACAGTTGGTTGGAGGGAAGGAGGAAGGGGAAGACAGTGGGGCCTATTTTAGCATGCTGAGAAGTTTTGATTTTATCCTGAACATAATGGGGAACCATTGAGTTATTTCAGCAAGAGAAATGACAAATTTCAATTTGGGTTTTAAAAATCTTCTCCGGCAATGGTGAAGACAGTTTTGCCTGGCCAGGTTCACAATGAAGACAGAGAAAGAACCTGGTTAGATACTTCAGATGAAGCATGATATTGAGCACGTTAGGACAAATACAAGAGATATTAAGGAGAAAGGATGAAATTAATAGGAATGGATGGCTGATGAAGAGTTAAAGCCAAGTGCTCACTGAAGAGGACGAGGTGGTAATAGCAAGGCTGACAGAGTAAGATGTACCGCCGTCCCAAAACAAAGTGGTAGGAGAGAATAAAAGGCAAACAGGAGGAAACTTTGGTAATGATCGTATGCAAAATCTGATCAACCCTTCCTCTGGAATGCACGTGAAACTATCAAATAAAGTTACTTAGGGTTTATGCATCTGCAGGAAAGGGATAAAGAAGGACTCGATATTGGTAACTGACTTCGAAATGCCGTAGTAATCAGTAAACAACATATCTTACATAATGGCATGGCAGTTTGTATATATTCCTTATGTTCTGTAATGGATTTAAGCTTTTTCCAGAGAGGGACAATGTATCTCATGACCACTGAATCTTGGCTTGGTGTTTCGATTTACAGATTGCTCAGTGAATGTCTACTGTATGAATAGGCGAAGGAAGGAACAGAATTGGAAAGCTGGCCCTTTAGATGGTGCTCTTCGTCACCATCTGGGGGGTATGTCAAAGAGAAGGTTCGGCGAGACTACACTTTCAGGGATCATTTCTATAGTTCGTTACTAAAGAGAAGGTACAGGGTCGATATGTTGTTTCCATGGTATCTGATGGACAACCAAGCAAGATGAATATGAAGCCCAGGAGAACAAGCTGGACTAGAGATCATTTAAAAATCATCATTAACCTCAAACTTGGCGGTTAGGACCATGGGAGTGGATTACGTGTAAAAAGATAGTGCAGAGTAACAGAAGGAATGAGGTGAGAACATCAACCATCACCAATATCTAAGCCCTGTACATGAGCATTAGAGGACAGGTAGCTACGAGCAGCTGTTAGAGTTCTACCAGAATTAAATTAAATTCAAGAAACAAAACCTAAGCGCCGACTGGGCAACAGCTGCTTTGGCAGCTAGGAGAGGGGCAACAGATGGGCGGTCTCCACTCTCAAGAAGCTACAGCTTAATACAAGAGTAATGCAGAAGAATAATGACAAGAATGGCAAGGGTAGGTAGCAAGCAGGTGATTTACTGATACAAAAGTAGAGGTAGGAGGCAATATTAGCTTTTATAATTTGGAGTGATGCTTTGAGTATTATCCCCTCTAAATAATGCGGCAAGTGAAACAAGGTGCTGTTCTAATGAACCTTCCCTCTGCCCCACCGAACTCCTTCAGACACACCAGAGAGACTGTAGGAGAAGGGCTAGGACAGGAACGCCTGGCATTTCTGATCGCGATCCTACGTGCAGAACACACGCAGGGCTTCAAAACAACAAAATCCTCGTCTGTGGCAGTGGGACAACATGAGCCTCTCTGGATTCCCAACAGAGACCAACCGGTTACACCAGAGTAAATATATGTTGTAAGGGAGTGGGAAAAATGAAGGGAGTTGATCCTAAAAGAAAGGGACCAAATATTTCTCCCAAATACTTCGTTTTTCCTAGAAATTTGAAGGACTATGTATCTCTGTCAAATTCACTTAGGAGTAAGATGTTATCTCCAAAATCTAAATGCAGGGAACGAAGGTGACACCATCTTCGTGGGGGCTGTGTGTGCACATGTGCACAGTGACAGCAGGAAAATACAAAAAACTGAAGACCAGAGTTCACAGTACAGCATCGGTGGTGAGCCTTGTTTACCAAAGGTGGTTCCTCCCCCGGTGAGGACTTGGCCCCATTCGTTGTAACCCATTATAAGCCACTTTGAGTTTGTAGGTAAGAGAGGGCCAGAAAAGAACAAGGCAATCCAATATATGAGATTCAAGATAAATAACAATATGACCCCGAGCATCCTGCAGGCATTTGCTGTTGGTATCAATTGACCAAACCAGCTCTCGGTCTGTGTTAAGCTACAGGGCACAGGGTCCCCAGCACAGCAGCTGGGTGCAGACTCTCCATCAGCATGAAGGGCAGCACCAGAGGGGACACAGGACATCACTGTCCCCTTTCCTCTTAGGAAAGAGGGTTCCGGCAGGTGGGGTGACAAGGAGTGCCGCAGTCATTTTACTGTCCAGTGATTGTTCAAGAGGGATTTTTGACAGAAAGACCGCGGTAGTCCACTACAACCCTACCAATTATGTGATGATTCTTCTACACATGAAAGGAAGAAATGTGAGGATGGATTATGTATTACTGTAGTTTGGTGATTTTCAGTTGGTGTGCTGCAAAAATGCCTACAGCATGCAATACCTGACTATTTAGTGAGAGGCACTGACCCCTCTTCCATTAGCTTGTCAAATGAAAAGATGACAGCAGCAACACAACATAGCCATCCGGTGTGAATGCGGGTTGAATCATGAATATCTAGGTCGTGTAGTAGAGTTGCATCTTATCAGTCATGTTGCATAATAAGGTTCTGCCTGATGGGTTCATTCTTGGTGCCAGAAATCCTCATATGTAAGTATAGCCACATGATTTTTAAAAATGCTTTTTAAAAGATTTTATTTATTTTTAGAGAGGGGAAAGGAAGGAAACCAGAGAGACAAACATTGATGTGCAAGAGAAAAACCAACTGGTTGCATCTTGCATGCCCCCAACCAGGGACCTGGCCCACAGCCCAGGCATGTGCTCCAGCCGGGACTCAAACCGATGGCCTCCCAGTTCGCAGGCTGGCGCTCAACCTACTGGCCACACCAGCCATGGGAGCACCAGAATTTTTAAAAAGTCGCTTTGAAGCAAAAATGGTTGGTAATTACTATTATTATTTTTTGTAAATCAATCAAAAGTATACCTATTTTTTGTCAGATTGGCAAAATTTTTTTTTGGTGTACTGCATGATTTTAGTAACTAGCTTATGTGTGGCTTGAGATGAAAAAGGTTGAAAATTGCTGGTGTACTTCATAAAGTGTTTGTAATATGACTGACCCAAAAGAGATGCTCATGGGCTATTACTAAAAAAACCTGACTGTATATTTGAGGTTCAGGAAGTCCAGGAAACCTGGACTGTCGGGTACCTCGTCCTACAGATCCCACTTGCGTGTCTTGCATGTCTCCCCACCACTTTCCCCGCACCTCGCCCCAAGTTTAGGCTCTCGCCTTGTAGTCCGGGAGTTCCCACTCTTGTGGGTTTCATAGACCCAAACAATCTGAAAGGGACACTTAGAAAACTGGAAGGATCAGCTGACTCTTTACCTGAAAGCTAGACCATGGCGCGCGCGCGCACACACACACACACACACACACACACACACACATTTAAACCCTATCCTTTATTGTCACGATTGGTACACAGATAAATGCACAGTTTACCCCATGACAGTTGGAGGCTGTAATGTCCAACTTCAATAAAGCAGTCCTTTAAAATGGAATAAAATGTAGCTTTATGAAAAACTGACTAAACTCTCTTTAATTTTCTCATTCCACTACAGACTGACGAACACATTGTCACAAACCAAGCCTGGAATGAAGAACTGAGTTTGGGGTAAATTTTATGTTATGTATATTTTAGTACAATTTTAAAAAAACCAACAGATTTCAACCTCTTCTGAAGGCCTGTTGGAGTATTCTAGCAAATTTCAGAACGTGAGAGTAATTGCCACCTATCGATGTCTTGGGGACCGCCTGTTGCTAAGCTGGAGTCCCTCCACTCCTTCCTCCACACTGCTTTGTATTGTGGGCTGAGGGCTCCACAAGTAAGTCCTCTTTCCCAAGGGGCTCTGCACTCATGGCCCATCAAAGGGAGCCTGGAAGGCCAGAGGAGGGAGAAGGGATGCGCCCTTTCTGGTTGCTTCCGTTTCTGCCTGTTACCTGGCAACCACCCTTCACCCAGGCAGCAGCGGCAGTTTCTGGTAGCAGTTCCTAAGTTTTTTCCACTCTCCCAGAAACAGCCCTTTTGCACAGCCCTACGAGATACCTGCACTGGCCAAGCAGCACCCCAGTCAGGAAATCTGTGTCCCAACCTGTATGAGCTCCCCAGCAATCCATACTAGCCAGCCAGCGTCCCTTTCTCAGATGTCTGGGTCCCTCGGAGTCCCCAGCGTCTGGGTCCCAGTTCTGGGACTCTTGCTCTGAGACTCCTGATCTGAGCATGTAGGTTCTCATACCCCTTTCTCCTCCCTTTGTTGCCCCAACACAGGGTGGCAGTTGCAGTTGCCTTTATTGTCCTATCTCACTTCTTCCCTCTTCTGTTTATCCAACTCCGTACACATTTCCTCTGTCAACATAACTGGGGTGGTTTCCACTTTCCTGACTGTATATGGACTAGCACTGTAATAGTTTTGCACTACTCTGCAAGAAATGAAGACAAGAAAGAATGCCATTTCAACATCCTGCTATGGCTGTCTGTTTTCTGTGTCCCCCAACCAGCTGGTAAACACCGTGACATCAGGTCTTTCGGTTCACTGATGCCGCGCCCACCACTCTGAACAGAGCCTGGCACACCGCAGGTGCCCAACCATCTTCATTAGACACATGAATAGGAAGTATTTAAACTTAAAAAAACAATTTTGGTCATGAAAACATGCTTGTAATATATAAAGGTTATAACCAAGTGCAAATACATCTAGGAGGAAAGTGAGTAGCTGAACTTTGAAAAACTCTTTCTGAAGTTCTTAGCAATATCCACTTTTGCTTTTCTTCTCCTCCTTTCTTGTTTAATAATTGTTCTCAGTGGAGGTTTCTCCATATTTTCCTTATGCATTTTGGCATGAGAGTTACATAATACTTTATATTATGATGTACAAGAAATATATATTTGGTCTTTGTCCACTGTTCCTGGCATATAGCTCCTAAACCCTTATAATAGCCTATATAAGAGCCATAGGGGCATCATCTCCTGTTATATTCATCCCCCCCCCCAGTTCCTGAAATAGCTCCAGAGCATAAAGGTGAAATGGGTAGCTTTTGTTATTAATAAATGACAAGTCCCTTTTCACTACATTTGAGTTTATGTCAATGCAGTGACCTTTATAAAGCCCCTAAGGAGATTGCTGGTTGCCAACCTCCTGATTAGAGGGTTGGACTGACAGGCCCATGCCCAGACCACCACAGAGGGGCTGCAGGCTAAGTTCAAATGTAAATCAATGCTCTATTCAATCATGCCTCCATAAAACCCCAAAAAAGATGGGGTTTGGAGAGGTTCCAAGTTGATGGACAAGAATGCATACCTGTATCAGAAAGTTGGCACACATCAAACTCCAAGGGGACAGAAGCTTGGGACCTGGAAGAACCCAGAACTCGCACTATGCATCTCTCACATCTGGCTGTTCCTGTGTTCTATCTTTTCAAAATAAAGCAGTAATTTCATAAATAAAATGTTCTCTTGAATTCTCTGTGAGCTGCTCTACAGGTTAACAGAACCCAAGGTGGGGTTGTGGGAACACTCTATTGGTCAGAAAGTCAGCAGTTTGGTCAGAAGCCCAGCTCATACGACAGGAGTTACAACTAGTGGCTGAAGGGAGAAGGCGGTCTTTGGGACCGAGCTGTTACTCTTAGTATTGTTTTCAGTGGAAATTAGGCTCTTCCATGAGATCGCAGGAAGGCATTCCAAGGACCCACACAGGAAGACTGGGGTGTGGCAAATGGTCTATTCCAGCAGAAATGGAAGCTGCCTCCTGGGCTTCCAATCCCCCATCTCTCTTTGTCCGACCACAGCAAATCAGGGCCAGAAACAGAGTCCCTGTCCAGAGACTCTGAGCCGTAAGAAAACTCAGTTCAGTCCAGCATCTGGCTCCTTTGCCTGTGTACCTGGCTGCAATGCACTGCTGCCTGAGGTATCGTGGCTCCTGCCTGGAGCCTGCGTTGGGAGTCCATGCAGCCACTGGTTGCTAAGGCCTCACGGATATGGAGAGAGATGCATGAGCGCATGGGGTGAGTGGGGGTCACAAAAAGAAAAAGAGAGGGAGCTCTTTGTTCCCCTGGGGTTATAACCAGGAGCTTGGGTGTGGGACGGACCAGGTGCTTTTCCA
>PVKM010032226.1:0-16486 GCA_004027735.1 Carollia perspicillata
TTTGCTGCATGTGAGGCTGCTGCAATATTACTGGAGGTAAGAGATAGAGGTTCTGAGGACCAGGGCTGAGCTAAGCTCTGAATTGGCTTTAGCAAGAATGACTGATTAGCATTACTTGTTCAAGCCATTATTTGGAAGTTTCTCATTGCAGCTAAATATAAGCTTACTTGATACAATGATATAAACAAACAATTGTAATATAACTAATTGGATGAAACATTAAAGAAGCAGTCACAAAACTGGGAGGTGAGGGGAGTCAGACTTTTCTCTCAATTCCCATAAAATTGTTAGTACATACTGTCCTATTTCCATTTAGAATTTTAAAATTAATATATTTTAAATAGGTGTTATTGTGTATATTAATCACAATCATTTAAAATAAGATGCATAACTATAAATTTCCCAGAGAGGAGCCAAGAGATATAAAACAGTTACATAAAAAATAAAGGAAATGTCAAAAAAGCATTAAAAAATACCACGCAAAGGTTATTTAAAATCAAACATTTGTTATTATTAAATGGTTGAGAGTAAATTTACATATAAAAGATAAAACTCTAAGATGGATATTTAAAAAGCAAAAACGCATGCTCTGTACAAGGAAAAATCTATAATACAAATATATCCTGAATGTAAGAGAACTTATACAAAAGAATCAGAATGATTAGTGAATAAGAGTATGTGAAAATATATTAGGCAAATAAGTACAAAGCCCCCCAAAATGGTTTCATTAGAGATTAAAAAGCATTAAGGAGGACAAAAATGGTCACTTTAAAACAGTGAAGCGTCAAACCTACAACAAAGATGTAACTGTCAGAAGTCATTATATGTCAATTAACACTAATAAATATGACAAAACTGTTTTCCAAGACATGGAATAATAGTGCGAGAGTGTAGGATGCATCCCACTGTCTCTGAAAGAACAAGTACATAGGGAGAAAGGAAGGGTAACCACCTCTTGTTGCCTGGTCTTCCTGTTTCTCTTAGGAAGCCAGAAATGGGCTGTTGAGTTTTGCTCTTCCATGGGATTTTATTTAAGAGTGAGTAATGGGAGCTCTCAGAATTGAACTCACACGGTAAATGGAAAACAATCAAAGTATACAATTCTGTAACTGAATTCATTGTTTGCCTATAAAAGGAGAGCTGTGTTACTCAGGTGTGAGTTCAGCATGTCTCTCCAAGTGGAAATTAAAAGGGTGAGATAGATACAAGGCAAAAGGAAAGTATACCAAGTCAGGCAAGTCATGGGTACAGTTCTGTGGTTGGCACAGGAGGCAGACTCATCGTGATAGGTTGCCTTTAAGTTTTGTGTCACTGATGCTGGGAAGCTGGCTCCGTACAAGTTTGGGATGGGTTGCTGAAAATTCCAGTGGTGCCAGGGTCAATCAGCGGATGCGCACGTATTCTCATGCCCAGCACCTAATAAACTTTTCCACTGATAGCTGTCACCTTACCTCTCTATTGAGACCATAAAAGTGGACTGTATCTTTATAGCTTGTATCTAGATAGCATGTTATTCTGCTTCTCCATCATCCTGCAAAGAGGTTCATTTGGCATGTGACACAAGGACTGGTCAGGTGGCCACCCTAATGGAGTCACTCAGCAGGGGTGTCCAACCTTTTGGCGTCTCTGGGCCACACTGGAAGAAGAAGAGTTGTCTTGGGCCACGCATTAAAAGCATTGTGACACATCGTCCCCCCCCCAAATCTCATCATGCTTTAAGTAAATTTACGATTTTCTGTTGGGCTGCATTCATAGCCATCCTGAGCCACATGTGGCCCGTGGACCACAGGTTGGACACCCCTGGAAGGAATTCTTTCTGGAACCTAGGGTTGGGATGATATGTGAAGTTCCATGATTCCTAGGGGTGGGAGGTAATCTGCATGTGTAGCGTGGGAGCAACAACCCTCCCGAGGGAACCTAAAGATCAGTCAGTGTTCCTTTGGGCACTGCTTTCAAACTATCCTCGTTTTTACTTTCTTCAATGACCACCAGCTATACAGGAAAGTTTTGGGAGAAGGCATAGTCTGGCTTGTGATATGCTGATGAGATGTGTGGAAGAGGGTATATCCCTCACTTGTGGTGAAGATGGTGATGAGATAGTAGTGTTCTCTTCTGAACAGTTAGAGTGAGGAATGAGCAGCAGCCACCTGCCAAAGATAGCAGTGCCCTGCAGAGCTGGGATCCGGCTCACAATAAATACTCTGTAACAGGAGAGACAGCGGGTTGGCCATGAAACAGGCAGGCTGGGGTGGGATGCACTCCCCAGAATATGAGATGTGCTCCCTGGAACTCGGATACAACTGGTGGAGGACCCTTGGCAATAAGTATATATAGGCACATGTTCCCAGTAATTTCATATAGGGGTATGTGTGTGGGCATATGTGTGTGTGTGTGTGGACACCATGAGAGACAAAGTGGAGGGAAATCGAGAACAAGCAGTTTGGAAGAATGTCTAAATGTTCCAAATTATCTGTGCCCTGACTTTGACTGAGTTTTCATTTTGCCTTTGTATTTTTGTGATCCTTTGACTTTTTAAAAATAGAATGATCATTAAAATATTTTTACATAGGCTGAGAGAGGAACCAAATTCCTTTCTAGTGACAGTTGTGAGACTTGCTTTCATGTGTGACTTTGGACTAGACCTCACCTTTGGAAGAGACTCCCAAAGATGAGTGGGCTCCTTCGTGACACAGAGGATCAGATTTTCTCCTGACTAGTCAGCAGCCACATGACCTCAGAAGAGTTTCTTTATTTCTTAAAACTATTTTCTTAGGGGTGAAACAGAAAGGTAATTGTTACCTTATGGAGTAGTGGCATGATATAATTGAATTGTATGCACATGTTATGAATTATCATGAAAAATTAAGGTTTTATTAATGTGATTATTATTGTTGTCGTTACTTGTACTGGAATCATGATGATGTCAAGTTTCAAGGAAAGAATTTGCTTTCCCAATTGGATAGCTGGCTGCTAAAAATGATGAAAAGGCTTAATACCAGCTGTCAAAGGAAAGCAAATAAAGCTAGGTCAAAAGAAAGGAATTGGGTTTGTGAACTGGAATTTAATATGTATGCATGAAATACCTTACAGAGATGACTTAGAGCACTCAATAAAGGTCTGTTGGTTGGTTGATTTGATTTAGAACTGCAAAATCCATGAAAATAAACACTGACCCATCTACCCAGGAAGGGCTTTGCAAATCAAATAGGTTTTGGTCAACAGGCCTGATGACAATACGAGAAATTCAATTTACTCCACATCTATTTTTATATATTGGATTGGAAGATCGTGGCTTTTTTCTGGGAATCTGTGGCAGAAATGGAGTGTTTCCGTTGCAAGTTGAGAGTACAAGTCAGTTTAGTGAGCAAAGAAGTATGAGTTGTATCACTGCTCAGGAATATGATGTGGGGTGTACATAATAGATAGATAGATAGATAGATAGATAGATAGATAGATAGATAGATAGATAGATATAGATACAGATATATACAGATACAGATATATACAGATATATATCTATATCTGTATATATCTATCTATCTGTATATATCTGTATCTGTATATATCTGTATCTGTATATATCTGTATATATCTGTATATATATATATGTGAGTCATTAATGAAATGCTGTGAGCCAAAATACATTCATCCTGATCAAATGTTCTAAAAACGATTTGAAGATCTCTTTTTAAAATATGGCAGGCACTAGGACTCCTAGACCCAATAGAAAGAGACAGTGTTCAATAAAAAGTGGGCAAGAAACTTGAACTTTACTAAGGATGATATATGACTGGGCAATAAGCACATGAAAAAGTTTCCCACATCATTAGTCAACGGGAAAATGCAAGTTAACCATGTCTGAGGTGCTCCCTGGAACCCCTGGAACCTCTAGTTGGGTTCCAGGGAATGCTGTTACCCATCAGCATGGCTTAATGAGAAACCCTGACCACACTGAGCGCCGGCGGGGATGCGGAAGAACTGAGTTCTCTCATACATTACTAGTGGGAATTTGAAGTGGTGCAAACACTTTGGCAAACAGCTTAGTGTTCTTATACATTTAAGGACACGCCTACTTTTGTCCAAGCAATTCTGCTTCTAGGTATTCACCCCCTACAGAATGAAAATGTGTGTTCCACAACGTTGAACGAGCTCTGACTCAGAGCCCCGTTCCAGCATTGACTCTGGGGGTTTCTGTCATCTCTCTGAGCTACGCCTTCTCATTTTACAAGAGCTAGTGGGTTTAAGTGGTTTCTAAGGTTCCTTAAAGCTCTGTTTGCTAAGATTTTATACCATACTCCTCCCTTGTGATGTGACTTATGCCAGAAGCCATGCAAGTTGTGCCAACCTGCCACCAGCGTGAGTAAGGTCTCAGATTGCAAGTAGTCCAAAATGTTTGGTAGCTTTTCAGGAATTGTCCCCTTTCCAGAGGCAAGCTCTTCTCCGTGACTTCCCAGTCCAGGGTCCAAGGAAACAAGGATAGAGGTGAGTTGGTGTATTTTAAAGTTGCTCTGATCATGTGTGTGAATACATGAATAAACCCATTCGTCAACCAGTATTTACCAAATACCTGCGACATACAAAGCATTGTTTCAGAACTGGCTTTTCAGTGAATACATTGCCATGAATGAAACTCATTTTCTGTCCTCACAGAGGTGACGATCTTCTGATTGGAATATAGGTAAACATATAATACTGATATATGACATTAATATCTCTTACAGGAAAGGGATACAGGAAGGGCTGTGAACAAGAAGGACATGAGTGGTTTGTTCTGACTATGAGAAGGAGTCCAACAAGGGGTCTTTCATGGAGGACATGACATGGGAGCTATACCTTAAGCCATGAGTGGTTTTTTTTTTACTGTATAGAACTGGCAAGAAAAGAACAGGCAGAGGAAAATGCATAGTGATATGACAGCCCATGGTATATTTGGGAATGATGGGTGGAAGATGGCTGGAGCATGGCAGTGGTATTTAGAATAGCCATGATTTGGAGGCGGCCCAAGTGCCCATCAGTAGATGAGTGGATAAGAAAAAGCTGTGGAACATTTATGCAATGGAACACTACTCAGATATAAAAAAAAGAAGGAAATCTTACCCTTTGCAACAGCATGGATGGACCTGGAGAGCATTGTGCTAAGTGAAATAGGCCAGTCAGACAAAAACAAATACCCTATGATTTCACTTACATGTGGAATCTAAAGAACAAAATACACTAACAAACAAAATAGAAACAGACCCACAGACACAGAGAACAGACTGACAGCTCTCAGAGGGGAGGGGGTTGGAGGGGCTGGCTGAGTGAAGAAGGTAAAGGGATTAAGTGAAAAAAAGTCACAGACATAGACCACAGGACAGTGATTGCCGGGGGAAAGCGGGTGGGGCAGGTAGAAGCAGGTAAAGGGAGGATACATGGTGACGGAAGGAGACTGGACTTAGGGTGGTGAACACACAATGCATTATACGGATGACGGATTATAGAACTGTACACCTGAAACCTATATAATTTTATTAACCAGTGTCAGCCCAATAAATTCCATTAAAATAAATAAGTAATAAAAGTAAAAAAAAAGAGAAAAAAGAAAATGACTCTGTTATCAACTAAGGGAATAATTTTGCTACTTACACCAGCTGGAGGGTTTCCTTATCTTTCTAGATTGAAATGAGTCAGAAAACCTAAACATCACCTAAAGGCTCTTACTATTGGAAATTCTCTTCTTTTCCCCTGCGGTAGCACCTTTCAACCATAGCAGCAGTAGCATCATTGTCATTGTCATCATCGTTATAGCCATGATCTTCTGAGCATACTAGAAACTTTATATTGATAATTACTTTTAGTCTGATCAGTGTTCTTATGAGCTGAGCGTGTCATAGGTGAGGGAGCCAAAGCTTAGAACCTTAACTTGCCCTGACGCAACAGAGCTGGAAAATGGTAGAGCTGGATTTGAACCTTGGTCTACCAGTGCTTTGTCTATTTGTGGCCAACTTATTTCACTTAGTATAATCTCCTCAAGGTTCATCTACATTTGTTTCTTTTTTAAGGCCAAATAATATTCCATTGTATGTATCTAAAGTAGTCAAACTCCTAGAAACAGAAAGTAGAGTGATGATTGTCAGGGGCTGGCAGGTGGGAGAAATGGGAAGTTGTTGTTCCATGGGTATCGAGCTTCCATGTTATGCAATCAAAAAGTCTAGAGATCTGTCGCACAACAGTGTGAATATAGCTAACCCTGAACTGTACACTTAAAAATTGTTAAGCTGGTAAATTGTGTGTGTGTTCTGCCACAAGTTAAAAATTAACTTTAAATATCTTCACTAATCTTTATGTAGGTCATTTACGGAGGCTGAAGAGGTAGTATGCCATAGTAGAAAGACAACCTAGACTTTGGCCTTGGTAGACCAAGGTTCAAATCCAGCTATGTTGTGCCAAGCAAGTTAAGGTTTCAAGCTTCAGCTCCTTCATTTATGATACACTCAACTTGTTAGATTGCTGATACCACATTTTGTTTATCCACTCATTCATCAATGAACATTTGGGTTACTTTTACCTCTTAGCTATTGTGAATAATGCTGTTATGAACATGGGTTCATACCCCCTATTCTCAAATAAATATCTATTTGAGATTCAGCTTTCAATTTTGGGGGGTATATATCCAGAAGTGAGATTGGTGGGCTGTATGGTAGTTCTGTTTTTAATTTTTTGAGGATTCTCCATACTATTGCTCATAGCAGCGGCACCATTTCACATTTCCTTTGGTAAGCATTTTTGAATTAATAAGCCTGAATGTTTTCACTCTTCTAGATAGACCAACAATACAGTGATTTCAAAAGTCCCAGTCAACGTTAATCTGGATTAATTAAAAGAAAAAGCTCATCAGAATCATTAAAACATGAGTTATAGGACATTTAAAAGTAAATGCCTTTTGTTTCCTGCACATATTTAGAAACAAAATAATATAAATAAGCTTGCTATGTCACCTAGGTTCTTCAAAGGCTCTTCACGTGTCATTTCAGGAACAGAGAAAAATGGTGTAGAACTAGAAATAAGTCTTTCAGTATGAATAGAGTCCGTAATAAGTGTCTAATATTAATTGTCTCCAATCTATGAAGAGTAGTTTATTCAGAAGAGGCAAATTTTGGCCCAAGTCTTAAATCATTCACCAGTGATGCTAAATCAATGGAATTTGAAATTGAGGGTGTTGTGCATTTAAATGTCCTCTAAATAAAATTCAAACAGTTATATCTAAAACTGATCATTGACCTAGCATGTTGTGTCCATTTTCTCCCACAGGCTGAATTATGTTAGTAGGAGTCATCTTTTTTATGTCTAAATTGATACTTTTCATTCATTTTTAAGTAACCATTCTTTAAGCCGATCTTGCCAACATGGTTGATGAATCTCAGGCATTATTTAGATTTGTAGGCCTTTAAGGGCCCTCCAACAAATTATGTCAGCTGTTCAATCTTCCACTGACATTGCATTTGCCCCTCATTACTCACTGTATTGCTAATAGCCATCTGGACTCTTTGGGTATATAAGTAACTAACTATTTTCTTTTCTGTGTAAGTGAGCATTGAAAATGTTCTAGGTGGGTGGTAGGGAATGGGGCGGGGACCGACGATTTGGAATAATATGGCTTTTTGTTTGATTGACAACCATAGGACCCTCCTTGTAATTGAGCAACTTTGCATGGGTTGAAAACAAAAAAGGATGCTGGAATTTAGCCTAGATGTTACAGAATCTGCATTTTAAAAATTGAGAAGGAGCAGATTGTTCTGGAGCAGTGGGCTGAGTTCATATAACTCCAGACAATGCAGGATTAGGAGTTTAGAAGTAGAAGTGTTCTACTCTCTACCCTGACAGAAAATCATTTGGTATGTGATTGTCTAACCTTCTGAGCAGACAAAAAGTTTCAAAGCTATAGCTGTGGCCTTGCAAGAAGAGTTCAAGGCGCAAAGTCATTAACGTAGACTGTGAGATTTGTACCACGTGCGAGGGCATCCCTGGACTAAGAATAGCTCCCCCCCCCCAACTGTCTGGATGACACTGAACAGCTCCATTCTCTGAGTCTCTTTACTTATCTGGAAAGTGAGGATGAACTTAGAATTTAGAGTCTTGCTTCTCAAACTGTATGTGTGAAGGATTAGATGTTTTATTTCCAATTCACCGTCGAGTGATCTTTTTGTTAAATACATAAGAATGAATTACTAAAGAAATCGTGTGTTTGGGTGTGACAACGTCTAATAGCAATGTAAGTTTCTAAGTGCTTATTGTCCATTTCTGTACCGATCTCACCGAGGACTCAAACATGTATGTTGGATGGGGGCTGGTCCAGAGACGACATTTTAAGTAGCACTGGTTTAGAGCAGTGGTTGGCAAACTATAACCTACACGTCAACTCTGGCCCACTGCCTATTTTGGAAACTAAGTTTTCTTTATTAAAAAAAAATTATTTATTTATTTATTTTTAGAGAGGAGAAGGGAAGGAGAAAGATGGGGAGAGAAACATCAATGTGTGGTTCCTCCTTGCATGCCCCCCCACTGGGGACCTGGCCCGCAATCCAGGCATGTGCCCTGACTGGGAATCAAACCAGTGACCCTTTGGTTCACAGGCCAGCACTCAGTCCACTGAGCCACACCAGCCAGGGTGAAACTAAGTTTTCTTAGCACACAGCCACACCCCTTCACTTGCAAATTGTCTATGGCTTCTTCCAGTGCCACAATGGCAGAATTGAGCTGTCATGACAGAGACCCTGTGCCATCCAGAATATTTACTGTCTGGCCCTTTATGAAAAAAAATTTCTTTTCCTCACTAGTTTAGAGGGAACAGAAAATAAAGGAGCTGAATTAATTTTCTAAGGCTCTTTCAAACACAAAGAGATAATAATTCTGCCAAGATGTTGGTAACAGGGACAATTGGCTGTCTGACCCTGAAAGAGAAATAGCCAGAAAACGCTGTTCATTCTGGTAAATTAGATCAGTATGTTCTATGAAGACATTCTGTTCCAAAAGAAAATATTTCATTTTTTTATCCCATTGTATTTCCCATATTCCAGTGTATTCCACCTGTGAACCCTGATTACATACGTAATTTTGGGTTTGGTCATTGGGATCATTCAAGGTCAAAGCTCTGTCCAGATTTCTGGCTTATTTCTTTCTTAAATTCCTGGACACATGTGCTCTCTTTTTTCATTTGCGAAACCTAGAGTATTCCCGAGTAATTACTAAGTCTCTCTGTTTACCATAAAGACCATTTGGGAATGAGCTGCAATTTGTGGGCAAGGCTTTAATGGTTCTTTCTAGTTGAATGGGTTTCATCTGTGGGGGTTCCCAAAGCCTCGATAGCATCCCTCTTTACTACCTGGGCTCTAAACTCACAGGGAAAACCAACATTTAGGATATTGGAGAATGTGGCTTATATTTGTGAATAAATGGGCTTCTTCACGCTGATCTCCAGAATCTATCAGACTTACTGAACCAATTTACCAGCATCCCTGGAAAAGCACAAGCCTCTGATACAAGGGTGGGACTGGGAGAAATCAAATGCCAATATTGTCTGCAGGCTGACTGAAGAAAGGAGGATAAGGAAGGAGCAAAATTCTGGAAGCATATTTTTATAATCCCATGCCAGACAGGTAAGTCATTCTCAGATGGAGAGGCCAGGGCTATTCTAATGGGTGCTCCTCCATGTGGAAGGAAACATCAGACAATGGGGAGGATGCAATACTCCCGACCCCAACCCCACTTAGTATGAAACCCGTTCATTGAGTCATCTTACTCTTTACTTTGCTGCAGAAAGGGAAGCTCTGCGAGTTCCCCATTTATTGGCTGGGGTTGAGAATGGCATTGCCACAAGGAATTGCAGAATTCTCTAATGGCATCATGATGCTAAGGGACTTACTTCTCTGACCATTGTGAAAACTAGAAAGTGAACAGATTCCTTATCCTCAACAGAATACTACCTAACACCAGTCTCTTTATTTTCCTTCAAGAAAATTGCCCTGGTGACAATATTTACTACCTCAGTGATCAATTCAATTTTTTTAATCTAGACTTCCATGCTAGAAGTATCAAGTTCATTGGATTTTTCTATATGGCTAGTCAGGAGCCTTGTCCTTTCTTCCTCAGGTCCCTTAAAACTTTATTCCCTCCCTATCTCTACCACAACCACCTTAGTTCAGGCCATGAACAAAAAGCATTTAAAATATATCTTATCAAACAGATACCTTTTTGTTCCATGTTATGTCCCTTTGATTTCAGCACCTCTGAGGTGAGAGGTTCCATTTAACCTAAAGATACCCAATCTTAAGAACATAGAGCACTGCTTTTCTTTTCTACCCTACGGCACCAGAGGCCCTCTTAAACTCTGGGCAGCAAACGGCTGGAGGTACTATGGAGTTAACATCTGATCGTAGCCTTCAATAAATGAAAAGTCTCTAGATAAATGCCTTAGCCACTGCCTTCCTCCTTGTCCTTCGCAGAAGGAATTCTGGGAATCATTCTATACATGGATGCTCAAAGAGTCTGGTGGATTTGAGTTCAAGTTACTCATTGTGGTAACAAGCTCATTTATGAAGTGTTCTTAATTGTATTTTTCTCTTTCCCTGTCTCATTCTTCCTGCTTTCTCACCCCTGATTTCTGGAACTACCTCCCAAGTAAACCATCTGTTCTCTAGTCCTTGCCCCAGGCTCTGCAACGGAGGGAACAGAAACTAATATACGAGGTCTGTCCAGAAAAACCCCAGCCATTGTTAATAAAACAAGAATGGTTTGCACAACATCAGTGTAACCTGGCAGCCAAGGACAGAGAACTAGGACAAACATGCATGAACAATGACAACTTCGTTGTACTCGTCAGTGGGGGCGGTGGATACTGTTGAGTGAGCATGTGTACTGTGTGGCCATCGCATTCAAAATGACTGAGCAAGTAGAGCAATGAATCTGCATCAGATTTTGAGTTAAGCTTGAGCATTCTTCCACGGAAAATATTCAGATGATTCCGAAGGCCACAGCTATGGGCAACTGGTGATTGGCAGCTTCATCACAACAACATGCCTGCTCATGCATCACATCTGGTGTTGTTGAGTTTTTTGGTGAAACAGCAAATCATCCAGGTAACTTGGCCCCTCTACAGCCCAGATTTGGTGCCCTGTGGCTTCTGGCTTCTCCCCAAACTAAAATCGCCTTTGAAAGGGAAGAGATTTCAGACCATTTATGTGATTCAGGAAAATACGACAGGGCAGCTGATGGCAATTGGGAGAACTGTGTGAGGTCCCAAGATGCCTACTTGGAAGAGGACTGAGGTGTCATTATCCCATGTACAATGTTTCTAGTACATTGCATCTTCTTCAATAAATGTCTCCATTTTTCATATTACATGGTTGGATACCTTCTGGACAGATCTCATATTTATTCATTATCTATGAAGCTGGAGTGTTTTATTATCATTGTTTTAAAGATGAGAAACCTGACACAAGGGTAGGTACAGCATCTTGTTCAAAGTTTTATTTCTAGAATGTGTGATAACTAAGAATAGATACTGGTCCCCTATTCCCACAACACCAGGGGCTCCTCTGCACCTAAGATTCAAAGCATTTTCCACGTAATAGTTTATCTGTATAAAAATTCAGTGTTATAGACAAGCATAGGGTATTTTACAAGCCATTTGTAGAAAGTGGCCACTTTGCAGTTAGGCAAAATGGTAAATACTCATTAGATGAGCTTTGTTCAAGTGCTAGTACCCATTTACTATGATTCAGAGAATGGAGACTTTATTAGCTCTTTATTTGTTTGTTTTGTGAGCCATTCATATTACAAGTATTGTTTGCCATGCTGCATTTCTTGAAATACAGCCAAATGAAGCACTTTATAAATAAGCCACTCAGATGATTTATTATCTTTCACAAATAAAATAAAATGCTCTAAAGCTGCGCAATTAAGCTTTCAAATGTAAGTACTCAAGGTTGGCTTTCTCATTTAAAAAAAAATCAGATTAGCTTTAAAGTCTTAGCTCTAATTTCTACTGAGCAGAATAGAAAGTCCCTGTCCAATTATGAACTGTTTTTATTTTGCCTTTCTAACTTTTTAAAAACATCAGAAGTATAAAGACAGGAAAAATGACTGGTGGAAGAAACGTGCCAAGCATCATGGATGGTCATAAATAAGAGGCAGGAGCAGAAGGGAGCCTAGGAAAGCCCTCTCAGGTTCTCTAGTCTGGTAATCACCCAAATGAAATAGGAAATTGGGCCAAGGAAAGTGGGTATATAGGACAGAGTCCCATAAGAAAACAGCACACTCAGCTGGCAGTTTTGAAGAAATCTTTCTAGTGAAGGAATTCTGTAAAGGAATGATTCTTTAGAGGTACAGGGAGAATGGAGGGAACCGTTAAAGCTTGTTAGGCAACCAGAGTATAACGATATCAGAAAGCTGGGAGCACTCTCAGGCCTGATGAAGGAAAGAGGAAGCAGAGCTCCAGACACTGTGATAGCTGGAAGCACGGAAGTGGGGCCCCAATAGGCACTGCCATTGCAGAAGAACAGTATGGAGCTAGGGGAGAGCCAGGGGAATAATTACTTTGACCTTTTTCAATGCCCTGTGCTCGGATCACTCTCCAGGTGACGCCCATTAACGAAACCCCACCAGTAGCCAGGGGTACAGAGGTCTGGCTAATATAATCCACAGAAATAGGCCCCCTGGGGCATGCAGCATGACAGGTAAAGATGGAGAAGTGATCGAGGAACTGGTGAAGAAAAACAGAAGTCCTAATTTTGCTTATTCCCTCATGAATCAAATCTGAAATATACCCCAGAAATCTCAGTTTCAGGGCTTCCTTAGCTCCCCAAAGGATAGGACTTAGACCCAGCACTTATAATAACTAATTAAGGAACACTTGAAATAGTTTTCAGCCTAAAGTTTAGATTATCCATTAACATATATGTGCAAGTCTATACGTATACATTTGACTACATATTTAAGCAGAGAACTATGGTAATAACTATCATATTGATAGATAGTAATAAGTGCTCATGAAACAAAATAGTCTCCGTCTTTAATATTTGAAATACTGGTGTTAATCAAATCTTTTCTCAGTTGACTGACTATTGTGTCCATATCCCCAAAATTTATTATTGAAATTGGACAAAAATTTCTATTTTTTTTACATGTTCTTATTGAGAATATGGAGTGGTTACCAGACCAGCTCCTAGGCGATGTTTTTGCCCTAGTGGACTTCGGCTTTTATGGGAGGGTGCCACCATGCTTGTAGGTTTGCTGCAGTTCAGTCATTCATTCACTCGATGAACATTTATTGAGCATCAAGCAGTGTGCTCAGCATAAGAGAGAGATTGCAAAATGGTCCTTGCCTTATTCAATATTACACGTTAGTTTAAGAGGTAGATAAGAAACAAGTAAATTCTTTAATAAAATATGCACAGATTATGATCAGCACTGAACAGGAAATGAAAACAGTGAGGAGGCTGAAATATAACTAGGGAGAAACAATCTCAAGTACGTAGGGTGGTCATGGAATATCCTTTTGAGAAGAGAATGCGAAGACTGAGGTCTGAAGAATGGGGAGGAGCTGAACCTGCAAAAAGCAAGGGGAGATATAACCCAGGCAGAGGAAACAGCAAATACAAATGCCTAGTGGCAGGAAAGGGCCTGAGGCCTAAGAGAGTGTAGCTTCATCTTCCCTTAGGAAAAGGCAACTTGGTGGGTGGGGGGAGGTCCTTCAAAAAGTAAATTTCTGGTTCTCATCTCAGATTCACCAAATCAGGATCTACAGAGGAGACTCCGGGGAAATAATTGAATGCTATCATTAGCAACATTTGGAAAACCCGAACCACAGGAAATACCCCTGATATTTGGACCATAGATTTGTCAAGGAGATGGGTTTGAGTGTAAAGGATAGTGTGTAATTTTGTTGGTCTTTCATAGTGCCTCATCCCAGTGTGTTAGCCTCTTGGAAGCAGTGATAAACTGCAAGTTCAAATATATCAGACACAGCCCACTCTCTGGGCCTTGCAGCTGCCATCTACTTTAGAAAGACAAGTCATGAAATGTGGTAGGCAGAATTCCAAAGATGTCTCCCCGAGATTCCCATCCCCTAGTTATCCACTGACACACTAATATAGTTATTTCAGTGAAGGGATTTTGCTGATGTAATTCTGGTTACTGGACCTTCAAATCAAGAGATTAACCAGATTACTCACATGGGTGCAATCACATGGGCCCCTACGAGCAAAGAAATTTTCTGTGGCCAGAATCAGAAGAGAGAGGTGTTCAGAGGGATGCAGCAGAAACAAAGTTGTCGAGGTTTGAGGCATGGGAAGGACTTGACCTGCTGGTGCTGGGAGGGGTGGTGCAGGAGCAGGGAGGGCAGCCAGCCAGTTTAAGAAAGAAGGTGGGCAGCCTCTAGGAGCAAAGACCAGCCCCTGGTTGACAGCCCACAAGGAAATAAGGACGTTAGTCCTATAACCACAAAGAGCTAAATTTGGTCAACAACTTGAATAAGCTTGGAAACTGATTTTTCTCAGTCTACCAGTAAGAACCCAGTTAGTAAATACTTTGATTTTGGCCTTGTGAAATATGAAGCTGGGAAACCAGCGAGACCCAACAGGACTTCTGACCTGTAGAACTGCGAGATAACAAATTTTTGCTGTCTTACGCCACTAGGTTTGTGGTGATTTGTTATGGCAGCAATGGAAAACCAATACAGGAGGTAACAGTCAAACTTAGCAGCTCCCAACCTTAAGGCTACTCTATGGTATTTGGATTTAAGGGTAGAGACATTTAGTAGGGAGTGTTTGGGATCATACCTATGGAAGAGAGGGGAGGAAGCGGGGATGGGCTAGGGAGAAGTTGAGCTGGGATGTAATCTAAACAAAGGTGTCAGCTCATTTCATGGGGGCATTGGAGATGGGATGGCCCTTCAGATTTGCCCAGGGATATCCCAGGGTCTGGAACTTTATGACCCCTATGTTGTTCACCATTGGATGAAGTCTCCCTGGAAAGAATGCATGAGATTGGTCCAATCTGTTAGATTCAGTTAGAGGCAGTCCCCGATGAGGGCTCCCAGCAGCAGGGGGTATAAGTCCTTTGTTCCTGAAGGAGCATCTGGGAAGTCCATGAAAGTCTTTGTCACAACATTCCTGATCTTTGTGGGTCTACAATAAGAGATTTTTCCATTGTACAAAGGAAATATCATCTTCTCCAGGTACTCCTATACTTCTAAATCTTTCTCGTGTGTCAGAAATTCATTTTCATGCAAGATGGATGGTGTTCTACTGTCAATATGTATTCTACTTCTAACCTAAATAGTCTCTTGAATCAGCCAATTCTGTAGGTCCTCCTAATACTCACAGATCTTTTTGGCCAGATTGGAACCTACTCAAATACCCTAGCATATGTGTCTGCCAACACTGTGTCAAGGAAATAAGAGTGGGGAGGAACTAAGGATGAGAATCTCATAGGAAGCATCTTAAAATGCCTGTGGGCTCAATGGTTAAATGAACTGAACAACCACTGGGGACCCCAAGGCTCCAATTTCCTGTGCTAAAAGAAAACATTTTGTGCAGTGGCAGCCACAGGATTTCAGTAGAGTTGTAGGAGAGACATTTTCATATTTCATTTTCTCGAGCCTCTTTTCTCTTTCAAGTGGCATAATCAACAGAAAATGTCTTATGACCTTGAGGTGTTTCTATACCACACTCCAAGCCTTGCAAGTTGCCGTGGAATGGGAGAGCTGCAGTGCTTCGGTAATGTATGATCAAGAAGGAAGAAACTAGAGAAGGAAAAGAAAAGGGTGGAAGAGACATACATTTTAAACATCTTGTTCAGTTCTATTCTCCAGTACGCCAGTTTGTGCCTTTGGAGTCAGCCTTAATTCTTCCCTGCCTATCATGAATGTTATTGTTTGGTTATTTGAGGGAGTGGAAAATACTAACTAACCTGCACTGGGACCTTAGTCATAATGGAGAAAACATATTTTGACTCATGTGATTTTTGGTAAATACACTTTTCCCAAATAATTTCCCCAAAGAATGTTTTTCCCCCAACAACACTACAAATAAGACATATTCCACATTCTTAGAGAATTATAGATAAAGGGAGAGTAGAGAACACATTATCTGGACATCTACCTACATGTCCCATAAGCAAAGCATTTCTCCAAAATTGATTTCCTCACTTCATCTGCGCCTCCTTCTGTATTCCCTGTATTGATGAGTAGCCTGAATGTCCTCTCAGTCACCTGAATCAGAAATTTAGGAATTAAAGGAAGTGAGAATCGGGAAAATGGAGAGTGAGAAAGTTGCAAAGAAATTAGGAAAGATACTTTTCTATAGCTGAATAAGAAAATGCTTTCAAATTGAAAGGGACAACCAAGCAGTCATCACAATAAAAGAAAAATCAATGCATCATATGACTTTTTTTTAAAAGACAAGTCAGGATAAAGAGAAAAGTCTAAACATTTTCAAGAAGAAAATAC
>PVKM010032227.1:0-16478 GCA_004027735.1 Carollia perspicillata
CCTTTCAGAGTCAGCATCCGCATTATGCGAGCCCGATAGGTAGGTTTTACTCTTTTTTTCCCCTATGAAACAGTCTGTGTAAAATAGATACCTTTTTTTTTAAGGTTTGCAACAACTTGTCCATTAAACAATGGTATGCAGGCCTGGTTATGTTTTTGAAGAGTCAGAGGACATTTCTGACTACTGATTTCACGATTTTTCGTGGTTATAGATTTTATTTAATAAGTTTTCTATTTGTTCTTAAGCCAGTTCTGGCAATTTATTACATTACTAGAAAATTGTCCATTTAATCATTTTGTAGTTTTGTTAGCACCACTTTTCATTGTACTCTCCTAGATTTTTTTCGATTTCTCCTTTATCTATTCTTATGTGCCTGCCTTTTTAGAACTTTTTAACCACACAGAAATAGAAGAAATAATATAACAAATCCTAAGTTTTAGCAATTACGAATATTTTGCCAATCTTGTTAATGTCTTCTTATCCCTATCATTTTAATTTTATTCTGTTTCCTCTTTATTCTTTCTTTCTTTCCTTATTTCTTCTACAATATTTTAATACTTTAATGGAAATCCTAGAAATCGTGATTATTTCATATTAATTTTTAATTTATAACATTGGGGTTTTGTTTTTTTGTTTCTTTTTCACAGTCTTTATTTCACATAACTTCATTTTTAACATCTGCAAAATCTGTTTTATATATGTTTCCCTGGACTGCAAATGGCTGAATTTTTTAAGTTTAATCTGAGTGTATATGTTTGAATAGGTAAGTTCAACCTATTTATATTTATGAGGTTGTTCTGAAATATTCCTAACAACTTATTTTGTATTTTCTGCACTTTTTCTTACTAGCTTTTCCCATACTGCCTGGTCTCATAAAGTTGTTTTGTTTTGTTCTTCTGTTCATTTTCTCTCTATTGACTTGGAAATTACATATTCTATTTCTATTCTTCGAAAGATTAACTCAGTAATTTAATATATATTTAAATATATATTTTACAGTAAAACCTAAACTTACTCAGCATTCTGTATCTTCCTTCTAAATAAGAAAGGGGCAGTAGAATCTTTCTTTTCCTCTGATATCTTCTACTATTCACGTCATGATTGTTTAGATCTTTAGTTCTATGTCTTAATGCCAACAATATTATTATTATTGCCATCATTACTATTTATACAACCAACACTCACTAGATTTATCAAGATACATTCCAAATTAATTAGCACACTCAAGATTCTTGTATAACACTTCCTCCTTCTGGCTTCACTTTGCTTCTTGCTGAAATTTATCTTTCAATAGTTTTTTCTCTCTTTTTTGAGCTACATATCATCAGTTTTATTTTTATTTATTTTGTATTTGTTTTCTTTTATTGTTGTTCAAGTACAGTGGTCTCTCTCCATTTTCCCACCACCACTTTCTCCCTCCCACCCTCAATCCTTTCCCCCTTTGGGTTCCGTAAGAGTCTGTGGGTAGGAAGCTTTCTTAATCCTCATATAGCCTTTAAAATGTGCTTCCTTTAGACTTCTCTCTTAAATAATTCCTCAAAGTCTCAGGCTTTATGTTTACATTTATTTATCCTCAGTATTTTGAAGTAATAGCTGCATTGTTGTCCGGCTTTTATGGCTATTGCTGAGGAATCTACTATTGATCTGGTTGATGTATTATTGTAAGTAATCTGTGCTTTTTCCCTAGTGACTTCCAAAATTTTAACTTTTTAAATGCTCTGCCTCCCACTGTACCTTCCATATTTCTCAAATTCTCTTCTATTTTTCATATCTCTGTCTTTGCATCCTAGGAGGTATTTTCTGTTCTATTTTCCAATTCATTAACTTTGGCTCTTTCAAAATAACTATTTAGCTCATTCATTGTATTTTTTAATTTTCTGACTATATTTTATTTCTAAGATTTTCAATAGGTTCCTTTTCTTTTAATGTTTTTTAAAGATTGTATTTATTTACTTTTAGAGAGAGGGGAAGGGAGGGAGGGAGAGAGGGAGAGAAACATTGATGTGTGGTTGCCTCTCATGTGCCCCACACTGGGGAATCGACACACAACCCAGGCGTGTGCCCTGACTGGGAATCGGAGACCCTTCCGTTCACAGGCCCACACTCGATCCACTGAGCCACACCAGCCAGGGCTCAATAGGTTCCTTTTCATATCTGTCTTTTCTGCTTTCATAATATGCTAACCTTGGTGAGGTTTAGGGGGTTTTTTAAATATTTTATTTATTTATTTTTAGAGAGAGGGGACGGGAAGAAGAAAGAGTGGGAGAGGAACATCAATGTGTGGTTGCCTCTCATGTGTCACGTACTGAGGACCTGGCCTGCAACCCAGGCATGTGCTCTGACTGGGAATGGAACCGGCAACCCTTTGCTTCGCAGGCCCATGCTCAATCCTCTCAGCTACACCAGCCAGGGCTCCTAACCGTGTTTTATGGATGATAACGTTGCCTTGTGAGAATTGGGTTTTATTTTTTGTGCATTTTTCTTTGGCAGTAGTGGTGACAGTTTTAAAGTTGAAATTTCTTCCAGATTATTCTGTTAGCTCTCTTTCCATGGTTATGAATTTTCTTATTTATGGATTCTATAGACTGTTTTTTCCTGACACTGAGTGTCCTCATGTTCTTTTTGTTCAAAAAATAATTCTCGGGATTTCTCCTATATTTGCCTACAGGTAGGACAGAGTTAGGTATCTCATGCTTGCCTCACCAGTTTTTTCATGTGGAAACCTGTCTCAGCTTCCAGCTTGGCTAGAAGAAGGATTTAGATGGATAGGTGAATTTATTTCCCTCTCCTTAAACACACAACAGACAGGATATCTGAATGCAAATAAAATAGCCCTTGTCACCCATATTGAGGACAAATAACTGGATCTCCACCCTCATCACGACTGGAGCACGAAGGCCTCAATGTCCTTGCCCTGCTTCCAGTCCCAGCTCCCTGAGAACTACGTGCCTGCAGGCCCCACTCGCCTCTGCTGTTTTCCTCTCCGCATCTGCTCACAGTGCTTACTTCAGTTGTTTTTTTAAATGTGATTGTATATAATGTTTAATATTTTTTCTCTCATCCCATGTGTTTAGAACAGAAAGTTGAGATTTCTGCAGGTACTCATTTTGTCATACTGACCCGGAAATTTGGCTTCTATTTTTTAAATAAATTATTCCTGAAGTAAACAACAAAAAGGAAACTTTTATGAACTTAAAAATCAAAAAGCTTTTACCCAATTATCTGACCATGACATAAAAAGGTAGATAAATCATTTTTTTCAATTTTCTCATTACGCTTAATATTACATGAACAATTGAGATAATAACTGTTATCATAATGACATCTGATATTTTCAAAGTATGTGGCTTCTTCAAAGCACTTGAGACTCACAAAATTCCTGGAGGAATAAATACAGTTTGAATTATTATCTCCATTTTTCCAATGAGTAAAGTTAAATAATCCACACAACTAGTTAAATGGTCAACTCAGGATGCAATCTTACCTTTTATATATAAAAACAACACTTACGGGTATTCAAAGATTTATATTCCAGATCAAGTGCTCGTTTCACTAGATAAAAGACACCCAAACTTTTAGAAAATATTTGTTGACAAAAATACTTACTGATAAAATGTTTTAATAGCTTCAAATGAATTCATACTGCATAAAATTCTGTAGCATCAACAAATGTTGAAAATAGTAACAAATGTTATATATTCAGTTCACAGGTTATGCTTGGTATAAATGAGAATTCACAAACCTTGACACTAACTCCATAGCATCCAAGCATTGAACAAATCTACATCTTTCATGGAACATCCTCAGTCTCCAAAAATTTCATCAACAACATTACATAATGAAACTCTACCTGAATTTCTCAAAGAATCAGAAGAGTCCTGATATAATTTGATTATGGTGTACTCCAAAATGAATCATTCAGTGGGAATACAGCTATATAGATATAGGTATAGGTAAGAATACAGATACATATAAGAAAACAGAAATATATAAGAAGGTCAATAGGATTTATAGCTTCTTATAATGCCTAGAAAGTAATAAAATTAAGACAAAAAGAAATAAAAACATTAGACAAAAAGGGAGACAAGAGAAAATATTAAATCTACCACCCTTTTTCCAAGGCTCATAAGTCTTCGACTCTACTAATTATTAAGCAATGTTAGAGAAATATTTCTTCTTAATGTAGCCTGTCCTTGAAGTCATTACAGGAAGGAAGATCTTGCTGATAAGGGCCAATACTTTCTTTTGTAAATATATTACTTGGTTATCAGAGATTGAAATAAGGTCTGGCTGCCATGTTTTGAAAAACTAGATATGGAATAAATCTTCACAGGCAATTTGGTTGCCCTAAAACATAATTACTAGCTAGAAGTATCTCCACACAAACTTTTTACTCAGATAGATAGCTTTTTTCTCTCTTCAAGAATAAGATAATAACTAGCATTATTTTATGTAATAAAATTAATTTTTCTGATTATAAAAGTAATACATGCAGCTTGGGGAAAAAAGAGAAATATTAGGAGGGAGCAACATTAACCACTATTGATATTTTGTCACTTATCATCTAGTCTTCCATATTTTGTTTTCCATATCTAGGATCATAAGGTTATATACTCAGAACAGATGAACAGAGGCACGCTACAGGAAAAGACCTGAATTAGCAATGGTCAGCCTCGTGGAGTCCCTGTGGAGGGGACCTGAGTGGAGGAGAAGAGATTTCTCAACTTGTTGATTTAATCACTTCTAAAAATTTTTACATCTTACTAAGAAAAAAAAATGAAATTCAGAAATAAAACTATATAATGGGGAATAAATGAGGGAAAAGTCTGTTCCCTTTATACTTAACCTTTTTAATAATATTCTTATGGTCCTAAATTTGCACAGCATTGTAGAAGCTGTGAGTTGAGAGGTTATTTTTTTCCAATGTCCATAGGTGAAGAAATTAACCCAAGAGGAATTAAATGACTTGACAGCAAAACCACATCTCTAACCTCTTTGACTTACATGCTAGAGGATCATATTAATTTATTTTGAATAGTTGAATGGCGCATGTATTTTACTGATCCACTCGGACATTAGTCTGGATTTGGCATCAGCAATATTCTAAGTCATGAAGAGCCTTACCCAACAGACAAATTTAAATTGTCCCTTGTTATTCTCTTTCACAGCATTCTGTTCTTTCCCTTGATGGTACGTACCACAGATTTTAATTGCGTATTCACTCGTGCTTATTTATTGGTTTCACCCTTGCCAGACTCTAACTCCACAGAGCTAACACATGTATGCGTCTGTCCCCCATTATACGCCTCGTGCCAGGCATGGAGCCTGGTATACAGTGACTGCCCAACAACATGCAGGCAGGAGGTCATGAAGTCGTTTACTGTGGTTTCTCTTCGTTGCCTGTCCTTTCACGGGCACCCAAATTACCTCAATTTATTGAGCACTTGCTATGTTTTAGAATTTATACGATGTAAGAAGCAAATCATATGTGTAAATGTACTTTAATTTAATGAATTATCTATTTTATTATCTCTGTTGTACAGATGAAAAAGACCGAACCTGGGAGAAGTTAGCTAAATGTCAAAAGGCCAGAAACCCAGTAAGTGGCAGACACAGGGCTTAATCTCGTGTTCAATAAAAGGGTCTAAATTCTGAACCTTTATGCCATCCGGCTTCTCATTTCCTGGCTTCGACTGATGTTCAAGATTCAGTAATGAGATTTAAATTTTTTCTGGGCTTCTGGGTTAAGATACCAGATTGAACATATGCATCTAATTTTGCTCCCTCTCCAAACCCTACTAAAATGACATTAGAGAGGGTTTTTTTTTTTAAGGAATAAAGTCATAAAGATGAGGAGAATGGAAGAGGAGAAAGCAGCAAATATATTTGGAAGCTGTAAAGCAAAAGGACGAGTGTAACTGATTTAGCCAAGCTAAGAAAGCTGAATCCTAAACTGGTAGTAGGGAATGCCAAGAGCCAAAGTGATTTACACTGTACAGATTGTTGGCAGTGGAGATGAAGAGTGGAATAGCTAAAATAAGAAGAATTAGTTGAGAGCTTTTCAAGAAATCATTAGGTCCAAAGATCCCACCATGACCCCCACGCAGCATAGCTGACAACTGACCTTCCCCACATAAGCAGCACACTGGTGTTTTGTTCCCTGGAGAGAGAGCCTCTGTTCTGGGAAACCCAGGCACTGTGAAAGGCAGAGGTATCCTACTGAAACGTGGATTTAAATAAACATACAACTGAATGGTGAACCCATCTCCTATCTGATCCCTCTTCCCCTTCTCAGGTTCCAGGTGAGTGGAAGCTAAGCTCCACCTGAAGCTCCAGGCAGAAGATTGGAAGAGCCTTCTTGAGGACTCTGCCCAGCCCAAAGGAAAAGAACGCTGACATTGGAAGTCCCCCCGTGAAACGCCTCCAAGGGCTCATCTTACAGAGAAGTGCACAGTCAGCAAGCCTCACTCTTGTTCTCAGAGAGTCTTAGCAGTTTTTTGTCC
Source organism: Carollia perspicillata (assembly GCA_004027735.1). Taxonomy (NCBI): domain Eukaryota; kingdom Metazoa; phylum Chordata; class Mammalia; order Chiroptera; family Phyllostomidae; genus Carollia; species Carollia perspicillata. The sequence goes on from PVKM010032227.1 coordinate 6,504, forward strand.
TACGTACTTAAGTATTAACAAAAACACGGAAGTTAGAGTCCAAAATAAACAGAAGAAAAGCACATGAAGGAAGCAAATTATCCAGGGAAAAGAAAAGATGCAAAGAAGATGAAATTAGATGGTTTCCAACTCACGAGCAACATTGGAAGCTAGAAGGCAGTGGAGAAAATACTTCAATATTCTGAAGAAAAACTTTGTCCAACAGAGAATTCTATGCCTGGTCAACTATCAAATGAAAGGGTAAAATGAAGCTATTTTCAGACGTGGTTGGTTTCAAGCAATTCGCCTCCCATAATTCAGCCCCAGATGTTGTCTGTGCTCTACAAAATGATGGGGTACCCATGAAAGAAGACATGGGGTTCAGGAAATGGGAGAGTCCAAGGAAATACCAAGATAATTGTAAAAGGGCTATCATCTCCAAGCCCCGTGTGTGGACCTGGAATAAAAGGACAGTCAGTCCACACTGCAGTGGGCCAGATGGCCATGGAAGGTGCCTTCAGGAAAAGGCACTCCACTGGGAGGAGTTTTCAAGAATCAGCCAAGTTTGGGGTTGAATAAGTGACAAGTATTACAAAATCAAGCAAGCAAGCCAACAAAAAGATGACAATTTTTAACCCCTGGAAAAAATTAATTTGAGGCAGAAAATGAAAAGTAGTCACAGTTTAACACATGACTCGACTAGACATAGCATTTTCATAATTCTGATGTAAACAATGAATATTGGCTAATAAAGTAAAATGTAACTCAATTGGGACACCAAAGAAAGGCTGGTTAAAATAAAAATGAAGTTATTTCTACTATAGTGAGAGGTCACTATAATGCTTAAAACTGAAAATTCAAAGAATAATACAAGGATATTAAAAACCTGTCAGTAAATGTGAAATGAATCAGCAGAGAGGCTTCCAGGGGGTGGAGAACTGGAGTGAGTCCAGGACCGCTTGGAGTCCTGTAAAGCTGGTGACCAACCACTTCACACTATGCATATATGAATTTAAAAACTGAAGCCAACAAAAAGAATTTCAGCGTAGATAAATGTTTTAATGGTAAAGTGTGTTCTCTCTTCCTCTCCCTCTCCCTCTCTTTAAAAATCCATGCCAGCCCCTCCAGCCAGTCACCTGGAGAGGAGATTGGGCTTGTTTTAAACACGGAAGTTGACTTACTCTGGTATATCAGTAGAAATCAGTTAGACAATAAAGAAGACAATCGCCTCTCCAGCACTCTATATAAATGGGTCCAAAGATTGCTGAAAATGGTAATTCTAGTTTTCTCATGAAACAATGCCTTTGACCATTTCTTTTTCACCCCTGGGTAACCCTGCATTTATTTATTTATTTCTGCTGATCTTCTCCAGAAAAGCTCTACGTAATGGTATGTGTTGATATATGAGACTCCTTCCAGCCTTTACTCCATTTATATTTGTTTATCTTGTTATTTCCCTTGACAGATCCCTGTGTTAATATTCGACCCATGAGAAAGGTGTTCAGCCAAAGAAAGTCCTCAGTGTTCAGTCAGTGGCCTGAAACAGATGGTGAGGCCCAGTCGGTGCCTTAGGGAACTCAGATTACATTTCCAAGGCGTTCTCATGTAACAGCTGTGTGCCTTTGATCAAAATACTGAGACACACAAACCCTCACGTCCTCCTCCCCACAAAAACAGCCAGGATCCTGTTCTCTTAGATCAAGGAAAGCCATGCCAACTGCCCCACAGGTCCTCCTACGCAGGAAACACTCACGTTCCCAGGAGACCTGCAGAGACACAGGATGACATGGGTCAGAAGAAGGAGGACCTCAGCATCCACAACAGCGCCTGGCACACAGTAGGGGGTCAATAAATATTCATTGAGTAAATTATCAAATAAATACACTGATGCTCCATCTGGATGCCTTCACTTTTCTCAGATTAACACATTACTGCTCATCCTTCAAGGTCCGGTTTCCCTGTCTCTTGTACACTTTCTTCGACACACTCACTCTCCTCTCGTATAGCTATAATGGAACAGATGTCTGTGGCTTCTTCTTATAACACAGTATTGCAGTTACTTGGTTATATGTCTGCCTTCCCTACAAAACTTCCAATTTCTGGAGGTCTAAGGCTTTGCCTCCTTTATCTCTGCATCCTTGCTACCTTACACAGTGCCTGCATATTTATTTATTCATTCACCAGGATTTGAGTGCCTGCTGTGCCGGTGTGCTAGCTGTGTTCCAGGAGCTAGAATGTGTCTGTGGATGCAACAGTGAACAAGACATGTGCTTTCCATGTTCTCGAGTTTACATTCTATTAAGGGTTGCGGGCAATTACGGTTAGTGTGGTAAGTGAAATGACAGCGGTTGTGAGTGCATTGTGGAAGCCCAAGGGAAGGGCATCACATTCCAAATCTGAGGAATCAGGAAAAGCCTCCACAAGCAGGCTTCCCATAAAACCGAAGACTATCTGAGGAATATGTAGAAGTTAGCCAGAAAGGGTGAGAATGAGTGCTACAGGAAGTATAGCTGATTTGGGGAATGGAAGAAATGAAAAAAGAATGGAGAAACAGAAGAAAGGAAAGATTAGCAGAAGGGAGGAAAGGGTGAGAGGGAGGAAGGAAAGGATGGAAGACGTGATGAAGGGAAGAAGGAAGGAACGCTGTAATATCTTATTTGCCTTGTAGTACTTCTTCATCAGGTGACCTTACCGAGAGTCCTGAAATCGCCAGCTACCCCATTTCATTTGGAGAATCCGTTTTCACCCCAGGCACAAAAGCGTGGGCTATTATAGAGCTGACAGGGACCATCATACCCAGCTCTATCCTTCTTATTTTACAAACACGAAAACTAAGCCCCACAGAAGTTAGCAATAATATTTTGCTTTTATCACTCATCTTACAAAGTATTTTCACTCCTATCCACTTTGAGCCCAATAGCCCTGTGAAGCAGCCTTATTTTTTTTTTTTTACATGTCAGGAAACTGAGGCTCAAATGGAATTAGTGGTAGAGCTGGAAGCCAGGTCTTCTGGTGTCATATTCAGTGCTCATCGTGCCACGCCTCAGCTCCTCTACCAAAGTCACACCATGAGGAACAGAGCCAGCCGCAGACTTCACTCCTTCCAGAAGGCAGGAGCGTCCTGACACCTGATACGGATTGAACACTGCTAATTATCACACTGTGTCCCAATTACGAGAACACTGAAAGACTTGGCCAGGAGCCTGGGGGACACTGAAATGATTGGGGTTTACTTGCTCTTGCCTTCACTTAGTGTCAGGGTATAAGAGATCGGCCTCGTTACACATAAAAAATTGCTAATTTTGATGATATGAATGTCTATAAAAGTGGGACTTCATAAACACATTAAAAGATAAGCCACAGACTGGGGAAAATATTAATTGCATATAAAAGCAAAGAAATAGCATCCATAATTCAAGGAATTCTTGCCAGTCCATAAGAAAGACTTATCACCCAATAGCGAAATGGACAAAGGATATGAATAGGCAGCTTATTTAAAAGTGAGAAGACTTAATGGCCAACAAACACATGAAAAATGCTCACTGTAAATCAAAAGATGCATAGGGAAACAGGAAGATGGGACAACAAAGAGCTCCACTTTCGGAGGGAATCAGACAGTATACAGTTGAATTGCAAATACTCTATGACCCAGCGATTAGTTCCATTTCTAGATGTGTAGATAGATAGACAGACAGTCAGACGGCTAGGTAATCACACACACACAGAGGTATGTAGAAGGAGGCTCGATAAAGCAGTGTTTGCCACCCAAATCTTTAAAAAGCAAATTTCAGAATGCTGTATACTATGTTACCGTTTTTCTAAATGAGAATAATTATATGATATCAATACATATGTATAGACAACAGTGTGAAAGCAGGGACTAAATACACACCGAGTCCATGGTAACGGCCTCCTCTAGGAAAGGAGAGAAATAAGATTAGGAGAGGGAGCATAAGACCTTTAACTTTGTTGGACGTTTTTCCTCTAAAAATTTTTTAAATGTGCATCTAAAATTTTTAAGATGTTATAATTCTAAAGAGATATATTATAATTCTTTATTTCTGCACCAAAGTTATTTTTTAGAACATTTTAATAAGCCTTACATTTCACGTATAAGTTTCAAGTACTTTCTCTTCCATCCCAGACTTAACCTGTGTTTCCCCCTCTGTCAAAGGACGAAATCACTTAGATCGCTTCTGAGATTCCTTTCTGCCTGGACTCACTATCCCCCTATGAAATCTTAAAGACTGCAGAGATTGGAGATGAGTGACCTTTTGTTTGAATGAGGTCTGGAAAGGGGCTAGGAATACACCGTCAGCTGTTACAAGGGAAGGAAGCCCTGGAACATTTTTTTAAACTATGAAAGCTGCTGCTTTTCACAGTAGCCTCACCCCAGAGGCATTCCTCAGTTAGTGTCTTATCTATTTATATTCTGAGAACCCTATCTAAATTAAGCTTTCACACAAGGTTTGCAAGGTGATGGGTTCTGGACTTTCCCAATACCATTTGTCTCCCCTCACCCCAAGCCATAAACTTTGACATGAAACTTCATTATCACTAATTCTTGCATAAAACATTAGGCCTAGAAATTTGGTGACCATATGCCCCTCAAGTAGAACTTTTATTTGGAACTTTTCATTTTCTTGTTTTTTGGTTAGAGAACTTTTTGTAAGGTTGGAGTTTTTTAAGATTTTATTACTGTATTTTTAGAGAGGGAGAGAAACATCCCTGTGTGGTTGCCTCTTGTGCTCCCCCTACTCAGGTCCTGGCCCACAACCCAGGCATGTGCCCTGATTGGGAATCAAACCAGCAACCCTATGGTTCTCAGGCCAGCACTCAATCCAGAGCCACAGCAGCCAGGGCCTAAAGTAGAACTTTTGATCTGAAACAGGTCTGACAATAGGATAAAATATTTGCAGTCAGGATGGTCTCAGCATATCTTCAGTCTTATGAAAAGCTGGGGAAAAAAGTTAACAGGTTACATGGAAAGGCTGGAAGGCCCAAGGATTTCGTAAATATTCAAGCTGTCCTTTAAGTGCATGCAAAATCTTGTGGAGAAATCTACTAGAGATATGTTTCATTCAACCAAGAGAGAACTAAGAAAACTTCAGCCAAAGAACTGATGATGAGCATTGAATAGATTTAATTGTAGAATAATAATAAAACAAGGGTTCAAAATAGGTGGAAGAATAGTATGTAAACAAAATACAAATGATGCAACTAAAATCATGGGAAGAGAAGAGATACAAAAGAAAAAAAGAAGGAAATCTTTTTTGTGACAACGTGGATGGACCATGAGGGCATTATGTTAAGTGAAAAAAGGCAGATAAAGACACAATACCCTATGATCTCACTTATATGTGGAAGCTAAAAAAAACAAACAAACAAAACCAAACTCATAGATACAGAGAACAGACTGGTGGTTTCCACAGGGGAAGGGTGGAGGGTTGGAGAAATGGGTGAAAACTGTCAAAAATAGAAACATTCAGCTGTAAAATAAGTCATGGGAATATGACTTAGGATATCCCTCAGGCTATCCTAATGTACATAGGATAGCGACTATAGTTAATGACACTGTATTATGTGTTTGAAAGTTTTTTAAAGGGTAGAAAGTTCTGAAAGAGTAGATTATAAAAGTTCTCATCACAAAAAAGAAATTGTAAAACTGTGTACGGTCAGGGAGGTTGACTAGACTCGCTGTGGTGGTTGATCTTTTCACATCATATGCCAACATCAAATCATTATGTTGTACACCTGACACTAATATAACATCATATGTCAGTTATATCTTAATTTAAACACAACAAAGACAACTATTACAACTGGTAATACAAACGTTCCTGGATACCAAAAGAAAAGTTTTAAAATAGTAAATAAACACAGTAAATACAGTACATACATAGCAATACTAATCATAGCATTACATAAATTGTGGAGCTGTGGAGTGATTTCCAGGATATAGTAAGTGAAAAAAGCAAAAAGCTAAAGAGAGGGTATAGTATGCTAGCTTTCATGTTAAAAGAGAGAGACAAGAAATGCACATGTATCTGTTTATTTTTTCGAATAAAAAGTAGCCAGAAAGGGAAATGAACTGCACACAAGGGGTGGGCAGATACTAGGAGAAATGGATACAAAGAGCAGTAATGCCTCTCTCAAGTGCAGTATTTATTTTTGGAAGTGTGTTAGTGTTCTACATAGTCAAATAATGAAATTAAGTCCACCAGAATAGAGGAGACTGAAACTGAGAATAAACAGAAACCAATGAAGTCAATTGTATTTCAAATAAGAGAGAGAGAGAGAGAGAGACCTGAAGTGGTGTGGATACAACAGTTTTGAATCCGCTTTGTATTCACCGTAGGGCTGAGTAAGTGGCATTATATTTGAGGAAGCTGGAGTTCTCTCGGTGGAAGAAAGGAGGTACAACTATGGAGTGGGCAAAAGAAAGGAAGCGCCTTATGGTGCTGAACTGGCCCTGGAGGTATACGTGTGAACTCATGATATCTAAAGCATACCAGCGGCAATGAGCAATCCTAGTGCCTAGATCTTGGTTTATATAAGTAACATCACCAAATTAGAGAGGGCACTGGTGTTGGAGAAAGGGGGATGTAACACCATTTTCAGCTTTTTAATGGGTACATGTTTTAAAGATTTCATTTATTTATTTTTAGAGAGAGGGGAAGGGAAGGAGAAAGAAGGGGAGTGAAACATCAGTGTGTGGTTGCCTCTCATATGTCCCCTACTGGGGTCCTGGCCTGCAACCCAGGCATGTGCCCTGACTGGGAATCGAACTGGTGACACTTTGGTTTGCAGACCCACGCTCAGTTCACTGAGCTACACCAGCCAGGGCCCAGGGGAAAAAATTTTAACATGTATCTACACTTCACACTATTAATCAAGGTAAATCCAGATGGATTAAATAACTATGTAAAAGGTAAATCTATAAAGTAAATCACCTTATGCATTTATATGCACTTATAAGAAATCACCTTACGCACTTCGTAAAGGAGTTTTTTAAAATAAGATCAGAAAGCCAAAAACATACAGAGAACAGTTTGTAAGATGCGACTACATCAGAACTAAGGATTTCCGTGTCAGTGAAGCACCAAGTGGTATGACGTCAGATTAGAAAGTGTTTGCAACATTTACATCAGTCCCCCCTTATCTGCAGTTTCACTTTCTGAGGTTTCAGTTACTTACAGAGTGCAAGGCCCGAAAACATTATGTGAAAAATTGCAAAAATAAACAAGTCATACGTTTTAAAATGTGTGTGGTTCTGACAGCATGATGACATCTCGTGAGTCCTGCTCTGTCTTATGGGAATGAAATTCACCCCTTCGTCCAGTGCATCCATGCTGTGCTGGTCAGTCACCACTAACCATCTTGGTTATCAGGTCCACCGTCAGTAACCCGAGTTACCCTTATTTTACTCGATGGCCCCAAAGCTCAGGAATAGTGATGCTGGCCGTTCTGATATGCCAAAGAGAAGCCAGAAAGTGCTTATCATCTATTGTCAGGTGGCAAATAGAAGCCTAACTCTAAGTCACGATGCCTGTATCATTTACCTCACCTCATGCACTCACATAGGCATTGTATCATCTTACATCATCACAAGAAAGCTGAGTACAGTACAATAAGATATTTTCAGAGAGAGAGACTACATTCACATAACTCATATCACAGTATATTGTTATAATGTTTTGTATTCTTTTATTATTAGTTACTTGTATTAAAAGCATACCTCGGAGATATTGTGGGTTTGATCTAGACCACTAAATAAACAAAGTGAGTACAGACATACCTCAGATATGTTGCAGCTTTGATTTCAGATGGTGCCATAATAAAGGGAGTGTAGCAATACAATGAATCATAATCTCTTTGCTGGTGAAAAGTCTGGCCTTCAATCTGCAGAAAACACACCAGTGATGCACAATAAAGCAAAGTACAATAAAACAAAATAAGCCTATAGCCTCCTACTGTGCCTAACTTATAAATTACACTTTATCATACATACATATGTATACAAAAAAGCATAATCTATGTAGTGTTTAGTACTATCCAGTTTCAGACATCCACTTAAGGTCTTCAAACATGTCCCTCTCAGATAAAAAGTAGCTACTGTACAGTTTTCTGTCTTTTACTCCCATCCCAGTCCACCCCCAATGCTTCCCCACCTCCCTCCCATTAAAAGACAGAAAACTGTATTTGAATAATAATTAAAATAAAATTTAAAAAAATAAAATAAAATAAGCTAAAAAAAGTAACTACTGTAAAAGCAACAAGAAATTAATTTAAAGGAACACCTAAAAACAAATAAAAAGGAGACATAAAAAATTTAAAGATAAATAATATTAATAAGTAAATAATATGAATAAACAATAAAATTCACAAAAGACAAATGACTGGCAGATATATGTCCCTCAACTCACAACCTTTCTCTCCCTCCGACACGTCCTATTTTCTTGTTCTGACCATTGGGCCTCTGCACCAGCCATTGCCTCAGTCTCCAATGTTTGTTTTCTCTAAAATGTCCTGTGACCGACTCCTTCTTGCTGTTCAAATTTCAGTTTAAATGTTCTCTCCTCAAAGAGGTCTTTGTATCCCACTCCACTTAACACAGCCTTTCCACTGCCTGCCCCATCATTCTTTATTACATCACCCTGTCTTATATTTACTTTATATGTATTATTCAGTGATATATTTTTCTTCATCTGTATGCAATTCCTCTCTCTGCCCTGAGAGTAAGACACATGGAGTAGGAAATCTGTGCTTTGTTTGACCTTGTACGTGCAGTGTTCGGCACATAGTTGGTGTTCAATAAGTATTTGTTGAGTTAATGAATATATTATTGTATGAAAAAGGTAATCCAATTCTGTTGCTGGCTTAATGCGTGTTTCAGACAAGGGTGTTCAATCATAATTAAATGACTAATTAATGGAATCTCGCTAAGCAGTGTCAAGCATCAGATGGAGAACTGGACAGGATGGCCATTTAATATGGATCTTCTAAAAATAACATTTATGAGTCAAAGGAACACAGTTCCCGTGGATACTTTGTTTTGACCACAGTGGCTGGAGCTCATATTTTAGTCAAATGGATTAAGCCAGTTGAAACTCAACCCTCTATAGGACTATGCACATTTTAAATACCATCAACCTAGAGGGCTCTGTGATGTGAATTCCAGCAACGAGGGGTGGTGATGGTGTGGAATATTCCACCAAGCAGAAATATTCTAACCGTGAAGCTTTGTGACTCAAGGTCACTCGCAGTTGCTTCCCACTTTAAATCCTGGGGAGTGACAGTCACCACGTGATAGTGGGAACCCCTACATTTGTTTCACCAGGTCTCATGTGAAACCTGTGTCTTATGATCAGGTCTCAGGGGAAGCAAGATGTTATAGTTCTATGCCTGCCATTTCAGGTAAGGCAGAGAGACCTTGATTTAACAAATTGTTGAATTTATTTCAACAGAGTACTCACATGCTTAGGAAATCTGTCCTACAGCTTCTCAGCATGCCACGCGATCTCTAATGACCCATTTATGTAACCTTCACTTGCCCAGGGTAACATGAGCCTCGTCCCTGTGGATTTGCAGGGATGTCTGTTTATGAGGTTTGGTTGGGTTTTGTTTTGTTTTACTTCAGATGAAGAATTAAATTAAGCACAACCCTAATTCTTAACACATTATCATCACCATTCCATGTGAAACATGTCTTTCGGTGTATCTCTTTACTCCTTCCCTTCATTGCTGGTACTCGAAGTCACTGTAATATATTTTATATAATGTTCTCAACTAGGCGTATATCCTAACGAAATTTGTGGTGTTCCATTTTTTCCTTTTTATTGAATTTATTGGGGTGACACTGGTTAAGAAAATCATACAGTTTTTAGGTGCACCGTCCTGCACCGCATCATCTGTGCACTTCATTGTGTGAGCACCACTGCAAGTCAAGTCTCCCTCCATCCCCATTTGTCCCCCTCTACCCACCTCCACCTCCAC
>PVKM010032228.1:0-16495 GCA_004027735.1 Carollia perspicillata
AGATTTTAGATAACAGCAAACTGAGGAATACTGTTGAATAAGATGTTGTCTTCAGACAGCCCTGGGCTGGAATGGTTTGTCTTTCTCCACACTTGAGTACATGTCACAAGGAGCCACGCAGAATATCACAGACACAGTCATGCTGCAGGCCATGACTTCAGAGCCAAACCCTTCTGAGGTTCAAGGTTTGACACCCAGGGCTTTCCTGGACCTAAGTGTTTCATTTTGGAAAGAGCATTTTCCATTTGATCTTTGCTTCTTATTTGGCCCTTCTTAGCTTCATCTTTTATTGTAATATTTGCATTGGGCCACTGCCTTTTAGTGACTCAGTAAGTGGATACAGAGGGCAGTGGATTTCTTTTCTATCTAAAAGCATCAACTGTGAAAAATCTAAGGGTATAACAGGACCTCCATAAAATATACAATTTCTTATAAGTGATTCAAAAATGCCTACTTGCTTTGGACATTATTTAACTTGAATATTATACAATGTTTTAAGTGTTGGGAAAACATTTTTCTAACATAATTATACCTAGGATACTAGTGAAGTATGTAGCAAATTCTAATTATAAAAATGTTCTTTGGGTCTACTCCATATGGAAATCCCTCTTACATTTTGCATGACACAATTCAGGGCCTTTATAGCAGATGTGGTAATATAAATTGAAGTTTCTGTGTAGACTAAAACTCAACATTGAGTCCCCAGCTCTTCAAAGCTGAAATGAAAGGGGAAGTCAGCCTACACTGTGCCTTGACTTGTGTCTTTATCTAATTGCGGGGACACGGTTGCTTCCACTCTGGCCTCAGAAGAGATCATTTTCACCTCTTATCTTAAATTAAAGCTCCAAATGTACTTATGGCAGTCTGGTAGGTGTGGTAACTATTACATAATAAAAGATTGATGTTCTGCACCTTGCAAATAACATGCTAAATGAAAATAAAAAGAGGATACATGAGATTTTGAAAATTATATCAGCTTATTTCCCAAATCTTTTCTCTTTGTTATCTGTTCATAAGAAATTCCATGTTAGCTATCTATTGCTTCAAGCTTTCTTGCAGCTGTTTCATTTAAGTTAGTCAGGATGCAGTTTCTTATCCTTTCAGTTCCAGTGTGTCTGCTCACATCTCTTGTATTCAACATCGTACTGAATGTATTGCAATACACTGCAATACACTGCAATACACTGCAATACATTGCAATACGTACTGAACATTGCAATAAGTCAAGGAAAAGAAATAGAGGATATTCAAGTTAGAAAAGTACACTTGTCTTTATGCACAACGGTATGATTCCTTATGTAGAAAAAAAACCATGGAAATCAACAAAAGCATTACTATAAGTAATGTGAACTTAGCAATGTTGTAGGATTTTTAAAAAGTCAATGAACCAAAATCAATTGCATTTCTATATACTAGAACTGAACAATTATAAATTGAAGTTTTAAAATGTTTTAATAAATGTCAAAAGTGAAATATTTAGAAATAACAAAAGAAATAAAAGACCTGTTCACTGAAAACTACAAAATGTTCCTGAGAAATATTAAATAAGACCTAATTAAATGGCAAGATACACTACCGCAATGGTGTAGAAGATTCAATACCATTAAGATGTCAGTTTTCTCGATGCTGATTAACAGATTAACACAATGGGATTTTGATTAATACAATCCTATTCAAAATTGCAGAAGCTTTATGGTAATTGACTGGGTGATTCTAAAATTTTGCAAATTCAAAAGACCTATAACAAATTAAACAACTTTGGAAAAAATGGATGGCTAACACTACCTGATTGCAACTTTTAATTTAAACTTACAATATCAATACAGTGTAGTATTTAGCTCCACATAGAAAAGTAAATTGAAAGAATAGAGAGTCCAGAAATAGGCTCATAGATACAGAGAAATTGATTTTTGTTGTAATAAATAATACTAGTGACAATTTTGACAAAGGTGAAAGGGTAAATCAGTGAAGAAAGTACAGTCATTTCAACAAATTATGCTGGAACAACTGCATATCTATTTGTGAGAAAAAGAAAAAGGAGATAGGGAAGGGGGAAAAGAGAAATAAAGGAAGAAAAAGAAACAGGAAGGAAGAAAAAAAAGGAAGGGAAAGGGAATTATTTCAATGTATTCCTGGTAACAAACACAAAGTATGATTCAACATGGGTAATAGACCAAAGTGTTAAATGTAAAACCGAAACACTTCCAAGAAAATAGGAGAAAAATCTTTATAATCTTGGCTTAGCCAAAAATTTTATGACTATGATACTAAAAACATAGCCAATAGGGGAAAACATTAATGAATTGGATTTCCTCAAAATTAACAATTTCTGCTTTGTAAAAGATGTTAAGGGAGTGAAAAGACAGACCAGATTAAGAGAAACTACTTGAATCATAAATCTGATAAAGGACTCATGACCAGAATATATAAAGGATCTTTATAACTCATAAGTTAAAGGAAAAAATTAGCAATCTACCATTCATTAAAAGAGTAGGCAAGAAATTTGAACAGACACTCTAAAAAGGAATATACACAAATAAAAAATAAGCACATAAATGTTCAAATCATAAGTCATCATGTAAATGCAAATTAAAGCTGAAATGAGGTAACACTGTACACCTGTTGGGAAGACTAAAATGAAAAATACTGGTTGAATACTGGTCGTACAAAGGGTTGACAAGGATAGAGTCACTGGAATTCTCATACACTACTGATGTGGACAAGAAATAGTACAACCAATTGGAAAAGAATGTGGCAGTGTATTTAGACTTTAAATATATAATTCTCATATGTTCCAGACATTCTACCCCTAGATATTTTTGTGAGAGAAATGAACTAGAGAAATGTTAACACCTTTGTTTGTATTGCCCAAAACTACCAACAACCCAAGAGTTTATCAATAGGTGAATAGATATATCTGTTAAATGGAATTCTGCTCAACAATTTTAAAAAAGCAACCTACTGATACATGCAACAACATGGATGAATAAAAAATGCATTATACTAAGTGAAAGAAGCCAGGCAAAAAATGGTACATATTTTTAAGTATATTTTATTGATTATATTATTACAGTAGTCCCATTTTTTCTCCCCCTCCACCCTGCACCCCCTCCCTCCAGCATTACTCCCCTCCTTAGTTCATGTCCATAGTCATACGTACTAGTCCTTTGGCTTCTCCATTTCCTATACTATTCTTGTCCCTATTTTGTACAAGAATAGTATTCCTTATACTTTCCTTGTCCATTTTGTACCTACCAATTATGCTTCTTATTTCCTGTATCTTTTCTCCCATTCTTTCCCCTTCCTCTCCCCCTTGATAACCCTCCATGTGATCTCTATTTCTGTGATTCTGTTCCTGTTCTAGTTGTTTGCTTAGTTTGTTTTTATTTTGTTTTTTTCTTGTTCAGTTGTGAGTCTGTTGTCATTTTACTCTTCACAGTTTTGATATTCTTTTTCTTAGATAAGTCCCTTTAACATTTCATAGAAGGTGTTGGTGATGATGAACTCCTTTAACTTGACCTTATCTGGGAAGCATTTTATCTGCCCTCCCATTCTAAATGCTACCTTTGCTGGATAGAGTAATCTTGGATGTAGGTCCTTGCTTTTCATGAATTTGAATGCTTCTTTCCAGCCCCCTCTTGCCTGCAAGGTTGCTGTTGAGAAAACAGCTGATAGGCTTATGGGAACTCCTTTGTAAGCAACTCTCTCCTTTTCTCTTGTTGCTTTTAAGATTCTTTCTTTATCTTCAATCTTAGTAATTCCATTTATATGAAATTCACATTAAGCTAGTCTCAAAAAATAAATATATATATACACATACATATATATCAGTTAATGAAGAAGTAACATTTTAAAAATATTATTGAGTCTTACAATTTACAAAAATGTTAGTTTCCTCATTTTTCTAGATATCCATAATTTCTCTTAGTGATTATACTTTATAGTTGAATAATAGTGCAACTTTTGGTAGATTAATTTCTAGGCATTTGAAGATTTTTATTTAATTTTTCTAAATATAATTGCTTTTTAAATTTTATTCTCTATGCATTCCCCTGACAAGTAATAACTTTGTATATTTATAGTATATCAAACAACATTTAACTTTATATATTATTTCTAATAGTTTATAGGCTATTTTTAAATTTCTAGATAAGCCATCATTATATATGTATTATATGACTTTGGGTATTATTTTGCTTAAGATTTCTGCATCTAATTACATAAAGAGCCTCACAATTTTCTTTTCTGAAGATATTCAGCTTTGGTATGCAGGTTATGCTGATGAAGTGACATCATCAAGATAGTGACATAGTTCATTTCTAACTTTAATCTCTCTCACAAGAGAATGAACAAAAAACTACCCATAGACACAACACAATTGTGGAAATCCAAGAGCGTGGGGTAAAGCAGAATCACCCCCAGACCGCACAGACTGAGAAGAACTGCTTTAGAGGGGTCAGAGGAATGGCTAGGCTGCTTGCATCCCCCTTCCCCTGGACCAGCGCATCACGGCACCAAGAGGGTGCCCAGGCCTATGCTTTATCCAGTGGGAAAAAGAGAGACCAAACTAGACATCCAGCTTTTCCAAAACTGTGTGATGCTTCCTGGGAGGGCCTCTTGGGTCTCACCTAACTCACACTGTAAAAGGAACCTGTGGATCTTGACCACTGGCAACTGGGTTAGGATGGAGAAGAGGAAGAGGGTTCATAACAACCAGCATTCAGGCCTTGGGAGCCCACTCATGCATCACGTCTTGTGCAGAGATTTTTGGTGAAACATCGAATCACCCAGGTGACTCGATCCCATTATAGCCCAGATTTGGCACCCTGCGACTTCTGGCTTTTCCCAAAACTAAAATCACCTTTGAAAGGGAAGAGATTTCAGACCGTCAATGAGATTCAGGAAAATATAATGGGGCAGCCTATGGCGATTGGGAAAACTGTGTGAGGTACCAAGATGGCTACTTTGAAGGGGAATGAGGCGTCATTGTCCCATGTACAATGTTTCTTGTATCTTGTATCTTCTTCAGTAAATGTCTCCATTTTTCATGTCACGTGGCTGGATACCTTCTGGACAGACCTCATATAAATGCAAAATTGCAGTTTTATGTCTTAACTCAGCTTTAGCTATATCCCAAACTCCCAAACATTTGATGTCTTATTTTTATTATTACAGAATCAATAATATTTTTATTTCCATTTGCTTTCTTATTTAACCATCTGATCATTTAAACGTGTGTAACTTAATTTACTAGAAGTTGAGTAACTTTTGGTTATCTTTCGTTACTGATTTTAAGCTTAACTGGGGCCTTGAATCCTCAAGACTATAATTTTGGTCTCTCTTCCTACAAGCTTGCCAACACTTCTAATGATTATTCTGCTTCTTAGTAGAAGCCCCGTGTTCAAGACTTTGGAACAGAAGCTTTTTTCCCTATATCCAGAATCAGCAAATCTCCTCAAACTAAAAGTGGATTCTTTCTTCTCTGCACAGATTTCCATCCTCAGCGATTGTTTTCCAAAAGTGTTTGTTGCCACAATAGCTCCCCAGTTTCTTTCAACAGATGTTCTTAGAAAATGTTCTCAGCTTTACTAATTGTTCTCAGTGAGAACCAAGGTCTGGCTGACATCATAGCCCACAGGAGAAGCTTTCATATTTAAGTTTGTATTTATAAACTGGTGTTCTTAAAGGTCATCACCAAAATTATATGTTTTGCACCCTCAAAACATAGACCTTTCTCAGCTGCAATGACTACTCTGTTGTTAATAGTGGTCTATTATCCGACTGGAGCGTAAGCTCTTGAAGTCAGGGACCAGTGTCTGATTATACTTTCCTGTAAAAGTCTTAGCTGGTATATTTAAGGAAGAAGTTTTAAAAGAATTGGAAAGAAGTCACGGAAGAAGGATAGGATCAAATGAACCCAAATGAAAACAGGAATACATGGTCTATTTTTTTCAAAAAAGACTTTATAAAAAATTTTATGGAGAAAACAATAAAATCTCATCCCCCAATCCTTCACAATTTCATACCCTGTCATTATATGTAGCATCACCTTTTGCCTGATTAATTAAAAAGAATTGGAACTTCCCTGACTCTCTTTTCTCTGCATTTCATTTATCAATAAAATACTTCTTTCTTCCATCACTGTATGTAACAGAAAAATACTGAATTGCACTTCTTGCCAAAAAAGCAGTTTTTACTGGAATATTGGTATTGAGAAACAGGGACTGATATATTTTTATCAGCACTTCCCCAACTAGTTACATCATGTTCTGCGCATACTGTCCCCATTGAGAGTGATGTTATGAAAAGCCATAGGCATGGTGCGCAATGCAGACTTCAAGCATTCACAGTCCATTAATGAATTCATCACCTAAAAGCTATGCATTGATTTTTTAATGGTTTTACAAATCTATTTAAGCTTCTGTAATGTGATTAAGAGGATGTGTGTTTACTGTAAATTATCTAACAAGTACAATGGCATTACTCTCAGACATAGCAAACAATTCAGCTTGTGAGAGAAGCGGAGAAAAAGTTTGGTTAAAATAGTTCCCTAAATTCTGATTATCTATTAGCTATTATAAGCTACTAAAATATAACTTTTTTAGGGGAAAAATAGTTATTTCAAGGCATGGGTAGATGATGTTTTTTTGATTTGTGGTATGAATGAAATCATACACCAATGATTTTCCTCCTGATCTTTCTACAAATTATAGTGGAATAAATATTTTTTAATTGCTAGAGTTGATAATAAAATTTTCACCTTAGTTCTTATTGTGGAATGTTATGGAAGATGTGGAGTTATTTTGCATGCTTTCATTTCCATTTCTGGAAAATATTTTGACTCACAAGCCATTTAAAAATATCCCTGCATTTACTTGTTTATAGTATTTCCTCTATCTTTTATAATAATTAAAATGAAACCATACAGTGTATTCTTTAATTCTTAATATAAAAAGGTATAACCCTAAATTTACTAAAATAAGAAATTATGTCATTTATAGCATGAACTGATTTTAATAGCAATATAGGAAAATAAAATGTACTTTGCAAATCACAGAATTCCATCAGAAGACATGATTTTATAAGTACATTTGGAAAAGATAAGAGTCACTTACATATTTGCACAAAGTTAAATGTCATCTAATAATATTCAATGTAAACTGTCATATGGAGTAGGACAGTAACATGTATGCTATGGCTTATCTTCTCAAGGAATTTCTGGAGATATATTTCCAAAATCCCAATCATTTTCCTTGCAATACAGTGCAATATGCTCTGAAAATCAATTCACCTTGACACATTTTCAACAATGTAAATATACATGGCTGAGGAATGCAGAGATTGTTTCTTTCTAAAATTACAATGGTGTGCAAGAATTGTGTGTGTGTGTGTGTGTGTAGAAAAAAATATGGAAATAATTATACAGAAGAGTTTCAAGTAAAGAGGCTTTTTGCTTACTGTCAAAGAAGAAAAAATGTTTTGGTACTCCTTTCCTAGCTAATTTTGACCTTACAACTACCTTAGGAAAAAAATGGTCATTAGATAATTATGCTGCTTATCTTCTTTTACTTCATATTCTGGAGGACGAGGCTGTGTTATTTTTACTGGGGATTGTGGCTGCTATTACTCACTTTTTAGATGATATCCAACTGGTAACGGGAGATGGGAGGCTATTTGAAGCTACTCATCAGGCAGAGATAAAAGGGCTGCAGAATAATCCTGCTAAGTCTTTTGATAACATTAATTAGCAGCAGAGTTAAGGTTGGTATATATCTGTGACTTTCTTAAGTCAAAGTTAGTTTTTTTACTCTAAGCGTCAAAAAAAAAGGGAAAAAAACCTCAGAATGCCTCATATTTTATGAATAAGAAAAGGAGATTTTTTGTAATTAAAACCAAATATGTGCATATGCAGTCAATTTTTGTCTTAAGAAAGGACATGCCCTTTTGTGAGGTTCAGTTCCTTCCTAGTTCTATCCAAATAATCACCATTTGGCATTTCTTAAAAAGTGTGCATAATTAGGATTTTAAATAGGCTTTTGTAGGTTATAAAGAAATTTTCTCATTTGTGGTTAACTTCAAATAAGTTTTTGTACCCTCAAAATAAAATTAAACATTCACTTATATTTACATATTTCTGCACACAGCCCATCCTTCCTGCATCTGCATATTTTGCATAAATATACACCCACAATTCTTCTTCATTTTGCCACCAACAGAGTGTCATCAGATACCTCTATTATTTAAGTTCTCATTTCTGAAAATGTACTGCAAACAATATACATTTCTCAACAGTAAATGGACTCAGACAGCTTCATAGAGTATGGCCCCATGCAGAAAATACAGATCTTGGTCATGAAATTGATTTGACAACCTTAGCCTACTTATTATTGAGTATAAATACAAAAAAAAAAGAAAAATATATAAGTACACAAAAATTACTAGTTTTAACACATGAACAGCCAGAGTAACAGGATAAAGGTCTTCATAGAATAAATTGATATGTATTCATTCAACAAGTGTTTATTGAGCACTTACTATATGTCAGGCACCATTCTAAGCACTAGGGACATGACAGTGAATAATTCAGACAAAATGTTGTGCCATCATAGAGCTTCTAATTTAGTGAAGAAACAAAATAATTCACACAAGGGGGAATAGGAAGAATTTCTGGAAATATGGAGAAGGTGGGCTGTACAATTTACAATAGGATAGCCAGGGATACCTCATTAAGAATTACATTGAATACATGAAAAAGCATTCCATTGCTGAAGACAAACCTCCTTCCTATGGTAGGGTACTTCTATTATCCACACAGGCAGCCTTTGGACTAGTTCTGCTGGAGAGGGTCTCCCCAAAGAGCTTGTCATCGTTCACACTAAAATCTGCATAATGAAAACTAACACGCAAATCCTGGAATGGTTATTCATGAATGGTTAGTCCTTTACTAACTACACAGCCTTGAGCTAGTTATGGAAGGAAGCTGATTATCAGTTGTCTCATCTTTGCAATGGGATAATACTTTTTGAGAAACAAGAGTATGCATGCCAAGAATTTGGTGAGCACTAAATAAATAGTAGTAGTTTAGTTTCATAATTATTTATAGTATCCGAAAGGTAAAATATTCTGATGAGTATTGTATATTTTTTATGACACTAGCATTCTCTGATTGGTAAACAACCAACACTATTATCAACTTGAGTAAAGAAAAACACTGTCATTCAGATACAATCAGTTCCAGGGCTAGAAGTCCCCCTCTGCAAATTAATCATTTTTCACCCTGAAAGTCAGCATTGACAGTGAACAATCTACTCAAAAGTAGATACATGCCATACCTTGGCATTAAGGAACTAATTAGAAATAGAGTCCTGGATTAATGGGGTTGCACCTGGGTGACAGGCCATGAATGAGATCCTGGAAAGAGCAGTACCGTCGGGCAGAAAGAGACTTTCGTGCAAGGAGAAACCCAAACCCTTTCCACAGAGAAGCCAGAAATCTGAAAGACGGGCAAATGTTCAAGTACTAAAAGAAAAGAAAAAGACACGGATCCAGCACTAGGTGGCTTGTTTGTTTTTGCAGTTGTTCCCAGAACTACATCCACTCCCATGGCCCTCTAACCCCCACTCTCCGTGACCATACTCTCCCCTCCTCTGTGCTGTTCTGTGTCCTAGAAGACCAGGCAATACCAGGTACTCTTGCCATCTGGCTACCAGTTGCAGTTGACGAATTGGAAGAACTGGTTAACAGATTGGAGGACAAGAAGAGAGAGAAGTGGAGAATTTAATTTTTGCTCTCTTCCCATGTTTTGCTGACATTCTCTGGAGGTAGATGCGTTCCTCTGTGTCCAGGACTACTGTCGGCAGGTCCTGCTTTCACCAGTCTCCGAAAATCCAAGTCCTTCTCCTTCAGGCCTAAGGGTGACACCGGCATTATTGCTGGTTGTTAGATGCCCCACCATGTAACATCAAGTAACCTTGATGACCTCCCTCTTTTTGGTTTACGTGATACATTTATTTTCTGTGAAATCTTTTTGAGTATGCTGTCTCATTCCCACCCTGACCCTTGACTGATGTATGTGTCTGCCGCAGAGTTCTGGGGATTGACATGCAGTGGTGACGTCCTCCTCCTTTCCCAGTGAAGACCACTCAGCATTCCATCGGACACCGAATGGTGACTACCATTCAGAAGCCCGGGGCGGGAATGTTTTAACTTGGATGGTAATAGTAACTACTTTTTAATCAATCTCTCAATTTACTCAGTGCTGGGAGACATTTATTTTCCAGCTGAGGAAATTTAATGATATTCCTAAATATGTCCAGTAACACGTGATTGACGGTTTCTTCCGATGAGTGCAGTAAAAAGTCAATCTCGTGGCAATGAAGTAATGGGGAAGATAGTTCAGTTATTTTTAGAAATCCTGACAGTCTTGTGCTAAAAACCACGATAGTTATTAGCTTATGTTACTCAGAACCTTTAATATCCCTTTGGCACTATCAGTCACTTGAAGAAATTATTTCTTTAAACTACATCTTCTCTTCCCTTCCGTCAGACAAATACATGAGGACCTGTCTCAGGTAGTCAACATACTGTATGTAGCGTGGGCGTGTACATCTGCTGAGAAAGCATACCTTCGGAGGCAAAATTTGATTGTGTTTTCAATTGTAATTATTCTCTTCATTACCAAATCAAGATTAGGAGGCATATTATTGACTTCCAGCTTTCTTTAATTAGTATGGTAAGTGGATTGTCATCTTCGTGCAGCCTCCTTTGTTCGTGTGATAATGCCTTTCCTTGTTGATCAGATAGCTGAAACTGTGTCAGTTATGAACCAAATGCCATTTCTAGTTTATATTGTTTCTTAAAGTAATCATTATTTAAATGAAAATCTAATTGTTTTATCCAACTGCAATGTAAAAATGTCTGTTTGCACATCGCAATTAAACCTCTGGATTGGATGCCACTTATACAATATCCAAGCGTGTCCTCAGATTAAAGAATACTGCCAATGGATCATTCTGCTGTCACTCCGAAATATTTTTGATAAAGCATGCAGGTTGACAACGTCTCAGCAATACTGCTACTTGTATCCAGTTTTGTGCCTTTGACTGAAGGCTTTTTACACTGAAAGCATTATTTTACCCTATTCTGGAAATATTGGCTGGAGCGTAGAAAAGGTCATTGTACTTTAAAATGACAAGAAATCTTTGATGAATTTATGCCACTTATTGACAAAGCTTCATAATAAACACTACTCAGAGGAATTGGGGAAAAACAGATTGCGTCGCCAATAAAAACTTCTTTTCAAATACTTTTATTGATTTCTTTTATATAGTTGTGAATAACTTTTGAGATACTAGTTTATTTTTATAATGGTATGATACAATTAAATAATGTAATAAAAACGAAAAATTTACCAAAGAAAAAGAATAGCACTGAGTTTTTAACAATTCATTGAGACAAGTGCTACCCTGACTGTATATTATTCAGGATAAACTGACCAGGTCAGTCCTTGCAGCTTATGTTAAACCTTTAAAAATATAACATCAGAGAATATCTGTGAGAACCAAAATTCATTACACTTCCATCACTGTGCATTTGACCCCCTTTACCCTAGCTGCCCTCCTCCCAAACCCCCTTCCCCTCCGGGAACTACCGTTCTGTTGTCTGTGTCCGTGAGGTCTTTGTTTGTTTGTTTTGTCTGTTAATTTGTTGCTTTTTGCTTTATGTCCCACATATGAGTGAAATCATACAGAAGGATGTGGGACGTTGTGTGGTGAACACAAAACAGAGTATACGACCGTCAAATTATGTTGTACCCCTGAAATTTATATAATGTTATTAACCAATTTACCCCAATAAATTTAATTTACATATAAAAATCATTTACATTTCATATTTATGAAAGGTATGTAAAATATTCTGATGTGTTTTCCGATGAAACCACCAAACTGCCAGCAGACTACTTACTATCCAAATGTGCATTTACTATCCAGGATTATGTTTCCAACAGCATTTAAAAGACTCCTAGAAAGGATGATTTATTTTATTTATCAATATGTCCTTCATGCTTAGCATAATGTCCAACACATAGTAAGTGCTTAATAAGTGACATTTAAGTTGCAAATTAACAAGTAAATGTGAAAACGCATGACACTGAGAAAGAGGGCTTCCAATGACTTGCCTTTCACGTAAGTGGTTGATTTAGACTAAGTGAGTTCAGTGGGTTCTGTAGAGTTTAATACTGTGTGGCTGGCAATGAGTTCACTTCTGATACGGGATGACCTTGGCACCATCCAAATGAGCATATGCATATGAGTACTTGTGGACTTCGAAAGGCTCGTTGAAAAAGAATTCTTCAAGAAATATAAAAAACAAAGAATTAGTGGTGAAATATATCAACAGCATTGATCATCATTAAATTAAATCATTTTAGAGTCATAAAACAGAGCAGCATTTTGAGGGGTTTGTGGAAAACAATACACATGTCCCACAGAAGGAAAGTGTATTTGCCAGTCCGTGCCACACACACACCCAAGAAGCAATGGTAGTGTAGGACAGGAGCTACATAAAACTCTCATTTTAAAAAGGAAAAATGGAGGACATTCAGCAGTTTCCGGGTGGCAATAATACTGTGGTTCAGGCATTGTAAATTTTGTTGAACTGGCAGTGAGTGGTGGAGTTCCCTAATGAGACCCCATCTTCCACTTACCTGTATGGTCTGGTTTCCGACTTCAGTAGGGAAGGGGTGTTTGCAACCTAATCCCCATGGCTGCATCTGAAGTGGGCATTTGGAAATACACCCTCTTGTAGGTGGTACATATTTTGGAACATGCTCCCTCTTAGGGGAGGCTGGGAACTTACGTGTATTTTAACTTTGAAGCAGGAAATCTTTATTCTCAGCTTTTACTGTTTTAGGAAATGCATTTCCTGTGAAAACTTAACTATGCTTTTTTCTTCTAACCAGTGTCATGTACCAGTACTCACACAGAGTTTTTCCTAGCTGTGATTTGCAAATTTGCTCTATTCTATGACGTCTTTCAAACCCACCACACCTCTCTTTCTACTCAGTAGTAGCCACTTTGAAACTGCACATTTGTAAGACCACAACCTCAATTTGACATTGGCCACCAGATGGACTCAGGAACTCTTGTCTCTGATTTCCTGTATTTGGGAGCAGTAAGATTTTCTGATTCTTTAGGGTCTCAAAGCTGTAGGTTTTCTCTGTTCTTTCATGTGTGCTTATAAAATGCTGCTTTTCTTAGGATCTTTTCTTTTTCCTATAATATCTTGCCAAATACATTTAATAGTAGCCAATAATCGCTAAGAGTTTTTCAGCCACTTCTAGATGCCTATGAAGAGTAGAGTGCCTGGCTTCAACGAGTTTATACCTGGAGACACAGGATATACATACAACTAATTATAATTACAATGATAGTTACAATATGTACTAAGTTTTGTTTCCATCCAAAAAAGTTTTGATCACCATCTCAGTTCACACAATGAGTACTATTGCAGACTTCAGGAAAGGGAGCAACATAATCTTAAAGAGAAAACTCCTGTGTGACTAAACCTGCGTATGTAAGATTAAAAATGTAACATGGAAAGTTTCTAAATTTATGCTGTGTCTCTCCTGGGGCTTTAGTGTTGTTTTGAAATGATGTTGGAACTGAGGTCATCAACAACACTTTACAGAGATGATCCATGCAATGATCAGATTTCTCATTTAATCTCTCATTAGCTAAGAAATGTCAGATAGACTGCAGAGGAGAAAAAAATATGGCATTCCTACTCCCTGCATGTGTTTACAAATATCTACTGATACTTTAAGTTGAGCATTGAAAATAATTCACTAAATGATAGCTGTAATGAAGTGTGAAATAACTTATTGTCTTTGTTGTTGATAAAGATTATCGTGCTGGGCAAAAGACATATTTATCATGTAGCCTGTACGGTATAGATCTGCTGCAACAAGGGAACTAAAAACCAAACAAGAAACCAAACATGGGAGATTAATTTGCTATTTAAAGCGATACAGTGGTTATGACTCAGACACCTGATGTTGGGGCCAGAGGGTGCCTTTGAGGCCATTTGATTTCCCAGACAGTCACTAAGGGATTCAGACTAGTAATGCTGACTTTCAGCTGCTTCCTAGAATCTGAGAAAGAAAAAGTGCAAAGGTTTTCTGGGGACACGTACCCCATGTGTGGCCCCATGGGGATTTATTTGGCCAGACTCATATCCAGGTTAGCAACAGTGTTGCAGTGTTTAATGTCATGATCAAAACTCAATTATTTTGAGGTAAAAAATTATCATATCATCTTTAGAAAATTTGTTGTAGCTCTTTCAAATGATATCAATACATCCCCTATCAATACTCCCTCCTACCACTCACTCATTATTCCTCCAAAGCATAAAGATTTTGCTACACAAAAGTAATATCCTGACATTTTGCCAAAGGAAAAGAGGATTAGCATGATCGATATCATTTTGAAATTGTTTATTATATTTGAGCATTTATCTTCCCAGTAACTTTAGTATGTGCTAAATAATAATATTTTTATAATTACAAAGATAGTACAGCACTTAAAACAACTAGAATAGGCATGTTATCTGTATTTATTGTAGCTGAAATTGATTTAGAACTATGTTCCATAATGAATTTTGGACCACTTAGTACATGCTGAGTCTTCAGTTAAAATTAAATTATTACTATGAATTTTAGGTCAGTTGCACATTTTTTATATTAATAATAATGAGATAGGAAGATTTATGTGCGTTGCAATTCCTCTTAGAAAGAGCACTCCCTTTGTTTGAAAAAATGCTTTAATATTTTACATTTAATTTAATATTTAATTAAAATAGTTAATGTAATGTAATACTAAATTTTTAAGTAAATATCTGAATATTTAAAACACCTGGTGTAACATGGGAGTACCTCCTTCTCCTTCACTCGGGCCTAGGGATGGTCTCACACTGAGACGCCAGAACATGGGCTAAACTGTTGTGTGTAATCAAAGGGGGATAACGGGGAGACCCTGTGTGAAATCTAGGATAGAAAAGTAAGAAACCAGGAAGCTGGGTATGACATGGAAAAAAGAGACCAGAGCAGACTTTCTCAAACTCAGAACGATTGACATTTTGGGATGGTTAATTTTTTTAATCTCTGTGTTGACATTTAAGAGTGCCTAAAAAGATCAGTTTCTTTCTGAAATCTGAATAGAAAGCAATTAAGAGATAAGCTTAGGAATCTGGCAAATGGATCTCAAAATACTAGCTCATTATTGATAAAAGCCAGATTCAATTATATATACCAAGTGTGAAATTACTGAATCAGAGGAGGCACATATGCAGACTGGCAGAATTTACCAAAAAGTTCCAAAGTGGTCTTATAATTTTACATTCACATCAGTAATGAATGACTGTTACAGTTGTTCTCTGTCCTCACTAGGTTGCCATTTACTTTATTCTCTTACAATTTAACTATTGGGATGGTGAGGTGGCATCTCATTGTGTCTGGGTGCTTCCCTGCTTACTGATGACATTGAGAACTTGTCTGAATGCTTACTGGCCATTTGGATTTTCCATTTATGAAGAGCCTATTCAAGACTTTTGTCCATTTATTAAAAGATCGGTGTCTCTTTTTCTTTGCAATTGATTTGATGGCATACCTCATGTGTTCTGTATATGAGTCCTTTCTCAGTGTATGTGCTACAATATATTCTCTCAACTCATAGTTGCTTATACATGTTAATATTTTAAATATCCATTGCTAAGTTTTAAGTTTTGTTGAAATACAGTTTATGGAATTTTTCTCATTTGGTTAGTAATGTAGAAATATTTAAGAAGACTTTGCTACTCCAAAATAATTAATAAATTCTATTATGCATTCTTCTAGAACAGAGCTCAGCCAACTGTAGCCTAGATTCCACCCATCACCTGTTTTTTATATGAACCATTAACTACCAATGTTTTTTTCATTTTTAACAGTTAAAAAATCAAAAGAAAAATATTTTAATAACACAGAGGTTGTGTTACATTTAAAGTTTATAGTATTCATAAATAAGGCTTTACTGAAACATAGCCAGGCTTATCTGTTTACATATTGCCCTTGGCTATTTCAATGCTGCAATATCAGAATTAAGAGATTTCAACAAATACTGTATGGCCCCCAAAGCCTAAGATATGTGGAACTTTATTTAAAAAGTTTGCCAACTCCTATTCTAGAAAGTTGACTTCTTTAGTGTTCACATTTTGGTATAAGAACCTTCTTGAATAGATTTTGTGAGGTAGAAGCCTTGTTTTATTTTTTTATCCATGTGGATACCTAACTCTACTGTCATTTATTGAAATATCTGTTTTCCCTCATTGAATTTTATTAGCACCTCTGTTATAAATCACATGACACACATGTATTCTATATAGAATATAACATATATATACATATATATGTTTATACATATACTATCAATAATACATGTTTGACAATATATGTATCATG
>PVKM010032229.1:0-16508 GCA_004027735.1 Carollia perspicillata
TCCACTGGCATTTTCTCAACAATGGAAGTTTAACTCTTTTATCTCTGTGGAAGTTTCAAAATTCGACTGCAAAATTCTTAACATTCCTCCCTTAAGAGGTAATGGAAGGCAGTCTGTGTTTCTCCCTTAAATCTGGGCTGGCTTAAGTCACTTTTTTGTGCCCCATAGGATCTAGGAGTATCACTGTATGTCTTCTGAGACTAGGTCGGAGAAGGCCCTGCATCGTCTGTCTAGCTCCTTTGGGACACTCACCCTGGAGAAAGCCAACTGCCCTGTAAGATGTCCAACTGCCCTGAGACTGCCATGCTGGAGAGGACATGCGTAGGTGCTCTGGTCAACAACCCCAGGCGGGCTCCCAGCCAACGACCAGAGCAACGGCCGGCCGTGCGAGGGAGCTGTCTTGGATGCCCAGCCCCAGCTGACATCTGGCAGTAACTGTATGAGAGACACGCAGTGAGAACAGCCCGGCTGAGCCCTTCCTGACTTCCTAACCCACAAAATCATGAGACAACAAAATTGTCACTTATACCACCAAATTCTGTGGTGATTTGTTATACAGCAATAGTAATCCCAACAACCTCCCGAAACATACAAGTGTAGTTTCTTTAAATCTTTGCTGATAACTCTAATACATGTAGCTTGTATGGGTCTGTTTCTATTGTCTATTGTTTCTGATGTTTTAAAGATTGTGTCACCTAACTTCTCATGCATGTGGGTCTTTTTGATTATGTGTTGAGCATTGTATTTAAGGACTTGTCTGTAGGAGTAATCGGAGGCCTAGAATAACGATTCCCTCCTTCATCTGCGTCTGCCAGATGTCTGAGCCACTAACAATATGGAATCACCAGCCTCGGTTTGGAGGGCTGAGGGAATGGAAGCCGAGCCGCCTACTTCCGTGTCGCCCTCAACTCCCAGAGGGCAGCCCTCCTGGGGTGCTCCCTCAGAAAGAGGGAGCTCACAAGTCCCATCTCTTGATAAGCCCTGAACTCCAACCCATGTCCTTTTAGCTCCTCTAGGCAGAACAACAACAAAAATGGTCTGCTTCTTGGACTCTGAGCCGACCCCTCCTGAATGGGCAAACGACCTCAGGGGGGACATGGTCCCAAAGGCCACTGTTTCTTCTCTAGATCTTAGTTATGACACAGAAAGGCTTCCTTATCTTGTTAGCTCCCTGAGGCCTTCAAACGGATTTTTAAAATATTTTCTCCAGCTGTTCTAGTTGTCCTCAGTGGGAGCACCCTAAATCACTTAGTCTGCCATTGTTAACTCTCATCTACTTGATTCTTTAAATGTCAAAAACGTAAGTATGAAATCACGTTCTTTGAAAATCCTTGCAAAAAATATAGCACACCGTCTCGAACCTTCTTAAACAGAGATTGTCCATAATCCCATCTCCCTCGGGGCCCCCATTAAGAACATCCTCTACTGTAACTGAAACCCAGTGACCACCCCAGGAGCTGGGGTGTGCCATCAGCCCCTACCCCAAATAACTCTAGATTGCTTTAATTTTTTAGTTCTTGGGTTTACTTTTTGTTTGTGCTTCACCACCTGATACCTTTTGCTGTCAATGATAATAGCTTTCCTTAATGACCTTTTCCCCACTCTGATTTTATTCCTTCAATACACATGTAAATTACATGTGTAACGCATACTTGGTATGCATTTGGTAAATTATATAGCCAAGCCTACCAGAACAGTAAGGTAAGAGCAGATTCAGGTAGGGAGGGAAAGAATCAATGAGTGAAGTTCTAAAGTTTAATTGTCAGCATCTTGTCTCTGCTTAGAAGCCTTGTGATCTGAGACCTCAGCCCAGACCGGCGAGGCTGTCGAGTGCGTGGGCTCTGGATGAGTGCAGTACCGCTACACTGGCCCCGACTTCAGTACCCCCGCTGCAAGCAGGGAGTTTGGGGGCACGAGCAGTGCCCTAAAGCAGACCAGGGGCTTTGCCCAGCCCTAGGCTGCCTTCTCTTTGTTTCTGAGGCCCCACCCTTTCTCCCAGCCAAAGAGACTCAAGAAATCCTGGCAGGGAATGCTGTTCCCTGCTGCCCTGCGGAGATGACCACTTCATGGAGAGCAAGGGAGGAAGGAGGAGAAAAGTCAAAAGAAAGGTCTTCTTTCAGGCTTAAGATGATGTGGAGTGGCTGCCCCGCGGCCTGCCAAGCGCTGACTCACCGGGCTGGGACGAGGCACTACAGGTGCACTCGGGCGGCAGACAATGGGCGCCTGTTGCAACTGCTCCACCCCGAGACAGACCACCCGGGTCAGGTGGAGACAGCCTCTGAGGGAGTGTGGGGGCCGGAAGAGCAGGCGAGGGAGGGCCTGGCCAGGGAAGCTGTCCTTGTTCAGCCTCCCCGGGGCCTGGCTCTGAGCACTGACAACCATGGGGATCCTACAATTTCACAGCCAAGGGACAGGAGCACGGGACCAGGCATCGAGGGACCGGGCGTAGGGTGACCTCTCGTTCGGACCTCATTCCACATCTCCCAGCTCTAAGGTTCTGGTTCCGATCGCCACTGGTATGCTCCGTGACATCATCAGAGAAGGTGTACACACTTCCAAACCTCGCTTTCCCCGCTCTGGGTAAATCCTTCACCTTCAGTATCCCTTTAAATCTTTACTGTCCTTGGAAGTAGGTGTCATTATTCGTCCCACTTTACAGATGAGGAAACTGGGGCACAGGTGGCCCTACCATGCACAGCTGAGAACTAGGTTTCAAAGCCAGAGCTGTGTGAGTCTGGAGCTCACGCTAAGCCCTGCATCAGGCAGCCACCCCAACAGCCACCCAAGTGACCCAATGCCGATCTTGGCGAATATAAGGACTGCTTCGGGGGGTCTGGTAGAGGTAGTGGGGGAAGTGGGGTGGTCAGAAAGCTTCCTGGAGGCATGAGAGATTGAGCAGCTCATGGGCAGGGGCCCCTAGAGACAAAGAGAAGGCAGTCTGGGGCTCGGCAAACACGGGAAGCGAGGGCTGGTGGGGTCCGGGAGCTGAGCTTGGATCCTTAACGGAGTCCTGCGTTCAGTAGATTGGGGGTAGGGAGGAAGGATGAGGAGGGATGCTTACGTCCACCTCTCTTCGGCCCTGGGAGAAAGACCCGGGACCCTGGCCAGGACTGGGTGCCAGGGCAGGCTGTTTGCTGCTCTGTCCATTGCCAGCTGGGTGGACTTGGGGCAGTTCTAGAGACTTTCTGGTCTTCAGTTTTCTCATCTGCAAGATGGGAATTATAATATGGACCTCATGAGGCTGGTAACATAATGAGATTTAATAAATGAAGTGACTCATGTAGAGGATTGGAACGGTGCTAGTACCCCCTCACCCACACCTTCTCTCCTCCAGGCTACAGATTCGCTCTTCTGTCCTTTCTCAGAATTCTCCCTGCTGGAGTCTCTGATGTGCCCTGTGGCCCAAACCATCCCTCCCCATGGGAGTTAACCCTCTGAGCAGCCAGCTCCTTCTTCCCTTGTCCCCCCTCGCCTCCTTTTTTCCCCGATGGGGCCCACGGTCCACAGCCTGTGTTCTCTGACTGCTCTGCCAGGGGGACCCCCATCCGGGACCCCATGGAGCTCTTTCTCTGCCTCTTTTCACTGCCAGGAGACCAGGTCTAAGGTAGCACAGCTGAGTGTCTAGGGACCCAGGTTCAAGGTGGACTCCATCTCATTTAACAGTTGGGTCAGCCTCAGCCCTCACCGAGGTTTCCTCTCTGAAAAGATTGTGGGTCCGCTCCCATGGGGTCACTCGGGGTGAGCTGAGATGGTTCCAGTGTCTGCACTCCCTGGGGAGGGAGGGGCGGATAAGGTGGGATGGAGGGATGGAGGGAGAGCCGCATCCGTCTCCCTCCCTCCTTCTGTGCAGAGGCCTCCCAGGGTTCTTTGCTTGGGAAAGAAACCATCTGCCCTCCCTTGCCAGAAGACAGGGCCCCGATAAAGAATTAGGTGAGCAAATCCAGCTTGCATGCTAATCCTTCCCTGCTCTGAGCTGGCCAGAGAGAAGGACGCAGTGAGGGCCCGGCCCCGGGAGCAGTCCTGTCTAGACCTCAGCTATCAGGCAGTGAACGATTAGCCAATTAGCGTGGAGGAAACCGGGTCTGGCTCCTGGGGACTCTGCGCTGCATCTCCCAAGAGAGAGGGGCTTGTGGGAGTGCTGGTTTAGGTGAACAGGGGCTGCTGTGGGGCCACGGCCAGAGCCCACAGCATACGTGGAAGAGGGGGTCTTTCTGCCTGCCATTTACAAGGGAAGGGACAGCAGGGCCCTGCATTCGGAACCCCAATCTGGCCTGCCGGGTGTGAGTCCTGGAATGGCAGAAAGGACTCGGCACATAGCCAGTGCTGGGGTAAGGTCAGCCACTGTCATTATTATAATTGCTGTTACTGTTTCTACCGTGCGTTGATCATCTATGATGTGACATTATCCCAATGAAGTCATGTTATTAATACCGCTTTAAGGATGGGGAGAAATTGAGTGGAGGTTGCAACTCAGGTCTCTAAAACATGATTTCTCAAATATTACTCTTTGTTGTGACTGTACCACCCTGGGCCATCAGGGCACTTGTTTCAAATGCAGATCTTTCTAAGCCCCTCAAGGCCTGCTCAGTCAGCATTTCTTGAGGGTGGGGAGAACCCCCAGAATCTGCATTCTCAATGAGTCCCCTACCACGTGACCTCACGCTGGACTGTGCTGCAGGAGATCTGTGGTCTGATTCCGAGAAACCCAGACCCGAGAGACCCCTCGCCTTCCTCCCCTCCCCCGGGGCACCTGCTAAGATGCTGGGCAGGGGAGTCCTGCTCATTTCAGGGGAGCAGGGCTCCTCTCAGCCCCTTCGCCCCCGCTTTCACTGAGGAACACTCCGTGCCTCTGAATTCCTTCCAGAGACAACAAAATGGTGGGAGGGCAGGCAGGCAGGCGGGCGGGCGGGCGGGTGGCATCCTTCTCCAGCCTCACCTCGGGCCCAGCCCAGTAGCCCTGGCCTCATGAATTGCCTCTCTGCATCCACGAACAGGGAAGGTCCTGAGAGGGGGCCCTTGGCTGGTCTGAGGCGACGCAGATCCCAGGAGAGGGGAAGCCCTCAGACCAACAGGTTCCCACGCTTGGGCCACCCACACCCGTGGGCAGCTCAGACAGGTCTGTTTCTCATCAGCCTCTCTGGGCCTTAAGGAAACCAAGGCTTGAGGCCAGCCAGCAGCCCTGTGGTTTCAGAAGAAAGAGGAGGCCAAGTCTTTGAGTTCCCAGGGCCTCTGCATTTCTAAGCCTGCACAGGCAAGTGTGTACATATGTGCGTGCACACCCACGTGTGAATGGGCAGGCGCACATGTACTTAAGGCTCAGGCTGCAGGCCTGAGAGGGAGCCCTGGGCTCAGGGTGGCCTCTTACAGGTTTTGGCCTCCAGGGACACTGAAGAGCCCGGTCTGAGAAGGCCTCACCCTGGCTGGGCGTCTCCCAGCTCCTTGCTTCCTCCTTAGGCTGCTTGGACTGGGAAAGGGGAGGCCATTGGCTCCAGCATCAGCTCTGAACGGTTCTCCTTTTCCTACCTGCCCTAGGGGGACTTCCCTTCCAGGCCAATGAGGGAGCCTAAGGAGGTAAGGGGAGCCTTCATGGCAAAGTCTTCTCTGTCCCCACAAAGTGAAGAATGAAACTGGCGTTTAAGGAGCACCGTCTCACAGGCACTAGTCTTGCTGAGTGGGGGTCAGGCAGTGATGTCTGGGTTAGACCTGCATGGCACCTCCCGCAGGTTGACCTCAGACAAGAGCTGACTCCCACGACGGGGGCTGCAACTGGGCTTCTGCAGCGCTGGGCCCACGGTAAAGGCCCCCGGGGTCCAAGGCTCTGGGCTCAAACTGGGCATCTTGCCCTGCCTTTCTGGGCATTGAGCCAAACTGACCACCCCAGTCTCCCCTTTCCCACTTGAATGTGGGGGCCCACAGGCTACCAGAAGCTACAAGCAGCTTTGAGATCTCTTTGAAGGCTTGGGCCTCTATCCCTACATGGTACATCCAGGGCCAGCACGGTGCCAGCTACATGGTGGGTGCTCCATAAACACTGAGTGTGCCAGTGCACCCCTTTTGCTCCCAGTTCCTTTCTATGTATTCAGTTTCTTTCCCCTTCTTTCCCTCGCTATGTCTCAAACCTGGGACACCCCCCAAGCACTGATGAGTCTGACTAGGACCCGAGGGGAGGGGCATAACCTGAGCTTCCAAGGACTTCCCCATCAGAGGCAAACCCCCAAACAATCCCCAGGATGAAACCGAGGGCTGCTTCTCATTAGCCTATCTGGGCCTGGAGGAAACAGAGGCCTCACCGGCCAGTGGGATAGTAGCTTCTAGAGACGAACTCCCTGGGGGGAAGGGCTGGGAGAAGGATGCTGGGGAGGCCACTTGGGAATCAGAACTCCCCTCAGGGTCACTTCGGGCAGAGCCCTGCCCTGGCCACCTTCAATGCTGGCAACCTTCCAGCCCTCGGCACCCACCCTCTTCCTGGGGTGAGGGCTGGCCTCCTCAGCCAGCTCAAGGAGCCCTGCACTGGGCCCATGCTGGGCCTGGTGCTGAGAGAATTCAGGCTCTGCCTGCCAGTGGCTGACAGCCTGGCTTGGGAGACGCCCACTTCCACGGAGAGATGGGCAGCAGGCTGAGGCTCAGGAGGAGGGCAGGCAGGGTCCAATGCAAACCACTTCTCTCAACGAGGGCCTATCTGGCCCTGGGCGAGAAGCTGGGCACACAGAGGGACTGTCACAGGGCACTCCCACGGGGTGAGGGGCAAGGGGCAGGCCTGGAGGTGTGCGGAAATGGCCCTGGGCTGTGAGGTAAGCAGCTGCGGGTTCGAGAGCTCAGCTTCTGGCCCAGACGGCCTGGGTGCATCCCTCACGAGCCGAGACGGTGGGCGAACAGTACCTCTGTGAAACAGGGAGGCTGCTGGGCCCACCTGGTAGGGCCGTTACCAGAATGAAATGAGTTTCGTGATGTAGAACATTTGAAATAGTGTCTGGCATACGGTAAGCCCTCAGTGAACATCAGATATTATTGTCATAGACTCCGGTAAATGGAAACTCACCCCAAAAGGCTTTTATTAACTGTTGACATTTGATTTCCTCCATTGGACTCCGAGCTCCGCAGGCCCTTTATCCCTTATCCCTGGCACATCTCAGGGACTCAAAAATACGTGTTGAAATGATGAACGGGAGAACAGGTGATTTCGGGAGAGTAGGCCTTCAAGAGAGACTGCCTGGAAGAGGCAGCACCGGGACACAGGGCCCCACAGAGCTGAGGAGGATTGCCCAAATGAGGGCTGGGAGGCCTCTGGCTGGGTTGGCATCAGGGGAGGCTCTCAAGGACAGGAGCTGAGCCAGGCCTGAGGGGACAAGGAGGAGGGGGCCAGAGGGAGACTGAGCTGGCTGGAGCCTACTGGAGAGGCTGGACAGCCAAGCCCTCTGTCCTGGGTCACAGAGGCTTGAGGCTGGATGAAGGCTGCCCCTGAGATGGGGACGGTTGGCAAAGGGGCAGCAGGAGGCACCCAGCGCCGTCAGCTTCGACCCAACTCCCTCCTCCACCCAGGCACCCGTGGGCCGTTTATGGAGCCTGGAATTTTGTCGTCCCTGGGAGAAGAACCAGCCTCACTCCACAGACCCCTCACATGGCGGACAAACAAGTGTTGGCGATAAGAGGATTTTAAACAAATAAACTTCCCTACAAGAGACTTAAAAGAGGACGCGTGTGTGAGATTTCACTTCTCCCCTCCCCACCAATGCCCCTTTCTCTTTTTCTTCCCTCTCGCCTTCCCTCTTGTCTTCCTTCTTTCCTTCTTTTCTCCTCTGTCTGTAGTAACAGCCCACCCGACAAATCAGAAACCAAAACAGAACGTAAGCAACTCCTCCATCATGGAGTCATCCCGTGCTGAACACGGAGAACCTATAAAAGGTTTTATTGACCCAGAGAGTCCATAAAAGGGTCATCACATCCATTCCCCTTCCTCCTGATGCAATTGACTATAGATCCCCATAGGTGATACCCCGTTTCCCTCAGAGGCGCCCCATGGCCTCGGCTCTGGCCCCTCTGTCCAGCATGGAGCCGCGCCGTAGGGGTTATGATCCTCGGGGAATGGAAGGCCAGGTCCAGACTTTGCGTGCTGACCACTGATGCATGGAACAGGTGAGGTTGTGTTGAAAGCAAGCTGGGCTGGATGATGGGGAAAGTGTCAATGAAGGGAAAGACAGCACTGCCCTCAGGGAGCCCCAGTCTGAGGGGAGACAGCCTGTGCTCTGCGAAACCTCCAATCTTAGGGCGTTGGTAGACAACTGCACAAGAGATGGGGTGGGGCGGGCCACCCAAATCTGTATCACACAGGTGGGTGAGGAAGAATGTGTGTGAAGCTCAAGTCAAGGAGCAGTGGAGAAAAGCTGTCCTCTCTTAGTTCCCTCTAGTCCTTTTCTGTCCCCAGACTGACTGACCAGTAGGGAGGGTCAATGGGATCTTGTGTCCCTTGGGGCAGGGGAGAGTCAGGGCTGGAGAAGCAAGAAGTTGGGAGACGCCTGCTGAGTGGCTCTCTGGAGTCTGGAAGGCAAATGACCACAGGAGATAAGTCCCCGTGATAAGGGGCAATCAAGCCACCTCATTTAGCCGAGAGCCTGTTGGAGACAAGCTGAGCCTGGCGTGGCCCAGGATGTGTGTGGCGGGGAGGTGGGGGAGTGGGCGTGATTCAGGAGCTCTCGGCCTGAGGTCAGGGCTGGTGGACAAGAGGCCTTCGGAGGCAGCTCCCCAGCTCTTTCATGCCCTAATGTAGGAGCCTCTCCAGTGGGACCTCGTTAAGATGGGGATGGTGCGGGTGGAATGGAGTGGGGGATGGTCTGGATTCCCAGCGGCTTTTTGGCTCCTCCTCCAGTCACATCATAATGAGTGTGAGCTGACTGGCAGCAGGCATGTTTGTTGGACGCTCACTGAAGCTCACAGGGACCAGAGGGAGGCTTCCAGGGGAGGACGAGTGCGAACCTCTGGTTGGCGGAGCCGGCTGAGGCCCTTCCACAGCGGAAGGATCTTCCTAGGTCCCAGATAATGAGCTGGGGTTGCCTGCATGCATTTGCAAAAGTCAACGCTGCAAAGACTCTTATGGTAGAGAGGGGAAACTGAGGCTCAAGGAGAGGAAAGGCCTTACCAAGGGCCACAGGAGTTGAGGGCAGGAATTGAGAGTTTCTGACTGTCTTTCCTGTTCCAGGCTGCAGAACTGCAGAGTCGAACGCACTCTGCTCTGTGGGTGCGCACACTCGTGTGTGTGTGGGGGGGTGCTGGAGGCCTGCTCTGCAGGCCTAGTGGCTACAACAGGCTCTGGAAGGGGTCCCAAGCCCAGCCCTGTCCCGGGCCCTGACCATCTGGTCAGCTGAGGCGACTCACATGGGATAGCCCCCAGACTTCCAGGCGACACTCACTCATCACTCCATTAGCTGCTGTTCAGCCGACCGTCCACAGGCGGTTCTCATTCTGGCCTGGCGCTGCCCTAGGCCCAGCAAAAGCATCAAGGACACAGCTCAGCTTACAGTCCCCAGGGACCTGTCGGGCTTACAGCAATTTCAATAGGAGCACAAAATGGCCAGGCAGGCAGATTAGCTCTCAGGGAAATCGTGTTTAGCTTTCAACAGGCAATGCCACAGAGAGACGCTGGGATTGCCTGCAGCTGGGTATGTCTTCCCTTTTAGGAAGGGGAGCGAAAGACACGGGGACAGCCAGCTGGGGAGGCAGGAGTGATGATATAAATCAAAAATTCCTGAAATGAATATGGATAGGAGCGTTGTTTTATACAAACGTATGCAAATAGGCAGGCAAATCTACCCCGGGTAGGGAGGATATATGCAAATCAGGGCTCCACAAAGTCCTGACAATGAGGCTCTCTGTTCTAATGAATGGGACCCAGGGACCCCCAAGTATGTCCTTGCAAAGAGCTTGGGTCCTTCTGCTCTACTAGAGTCCCACTCCGTCCCTTTACTCTGCTTACATCATGTGGTCTGGCCACCCAGGTCATCCACAGGCTGGGGCCAGAGCACAATACTGGCCAGACGCTGCACCCTGCAGGGCCCAGCTTCCCTCCACCTGAGCCAGGCTGCACTGCTCAATGCCCTCCAGCTCTTAACCACCGCCCCCTCGGAACGGCTAAGAAGGGTCTGTGACTCTCCATCCTCCATGGCTACAGTTTCCACCGTAAGCCTGGCCTGTCCCCCAAAGGGCGGGGCCAAGAGAGTGACCTGACCAACAGAAAGATGGCCTTCTTCATGGGCCCTCCTGCTTCTTCCAGCCATGGCTAGCACATAAAAGATGTGCCGTAATAGGTGAGCGAGGGAATAAAGGAACACATAAACGCTCGCTCACATGCGCCGTCACTTCCCTCTGGAAGAATCATGCTCCCCTTCTGCTTCTTGCTCAGTGTTTTTCACAGCTGCCTGTGAATTGGAGCTAAAGTGTTTGTGCTCTTTTCTCGTGTCCTCGACTGGCCTGACCTTGCCCCAGGCAGGAGTGTGTCCTGGTCATTGGCCTGGTCCTGGCTCCTTCCGTGGAGGCCTCCCAGATGTCGGCTGGCGGAGTGAACACACGCACACGGTTGGTTTGTAAGTGCCTGTCTGCCCCCTCTCCCCATTACGAGACTGTGCGTGCCTGGAGGGTGAGGACAGGCTCCCTCGTCGGTAGAACGCAGGGCTCGGCACGCGGTAGGCGTTTGCTACGTGTTGAATGGGGACCTCTGGGGTCCCTGACCTGCTGACAGGTCTGTCTTTCTTACTAGACTCTGAGGGGCTGGACTCCCAGGGAAAATAAAGGATGCAGTGAAGAGATGAACAAGTGAATGAATGAATGAGTGAATGCGTGTCTGAGTACCATTAGGGATCTAAGGAGACTGTTGCCTGCTATACAGTGTCCCTGTCCCCGGCCCAGGACATATGTGTCCTGTGTTCAGATCAGAGCTGCTCTCCCAGCGTCTCCCCCAGAGCCTGCTCCAGCCTTCAGGCCTTTGCTCCCGCACCGTCCTCACTCCAGGCTCACTCCCACAGCCTTTGACCACCCCCCGCCACCATGGTTCTTCTTGTGGCCTTGTCCTCCACTGTCCAGCTATCTGACTCAGAGCCCCACAGCCTCTGGGTGGCCTTTTTCTGCTTTCCTTTGAGTTTGTCAGGTCAAGTGCAGCTCTGGAGCTAGCCAGACTTTCTGAGTTTGAGTCTTGCTTCCCGATACCTGCCAGAGGGCAAGAGACAGAATCTTCTCCAGGCTGAGTTTTCCCATCCGTAAAATGGGGACAATACCAGCTGTTCAGAGGATTAAACCATGTTCGAAATTCACTCCTGGGATGGAGCCAGCTGCTTGGTCAAGTACTGGAGCTTCCCTTCTTGCCACCTCTGCAGCCCCCCGTGGGGCCCAGGAGAGGCCCCTGCTCTCTGGGAGCAGGAGTGAAGGACTGACTCCTACAGGAAAGGAGGAAGTGGAGTCCCGGGGCTGGTTCGGGGGGGACCTCTGCCCCGGAGCAGGGAAGGGATTGGGACCAGTAAGCCAGAAAACAAGAGGTGCCCTAAGAGAGAATTGGAACTGGAATCCACGTGTGAAATGTTGCAAAGGAAGAGCTAAAACCAAAACGAGAGCACTTGCCTTGGCTGTTGAGGCTCAGTGGATTGAGCGCTGGCCTGCAACCCAAAAGGTCACAGGTTCAATTTCCAGTCAGGGTACATGCCTGAGTTGAGGGCCAGGTCCCCAGTAGGGGGTGCACTAGAGGCAACCACACATTGATGTTTCTCTCCCTTTCTCCCTCCCCTCCCCTCTCTCTAAATAAATAAAATCTTTTTTTAAAAAAAGAATCTTGTTTTAAAAAAGAGAGAGAATTTGAGGTTAGGAACAAGAAAGGATTTCCCAATAATGGAGGTTGAGGGAGAACACACTGGCCAAGATAGAAGCCAAAGCACTTCGACTAAAATTCAGGGGTCTTTGAAAAAAAGATAATTTGAATTTGTCATCTGCCTTCAAGTTTTCAAAGCATTTGCCTACCCCTCCTCTTATTCCATCTCCACGATAAGCCTTTAATCCATGGCGACAGCGCAATTTATAAAATAGGTGTGATTTCATGGGGCTGGCCCAGGGCTGCCTAGAGGAGGGCCAGGGAACGAGGGCGATAGCTCACTTAGGACTGAGCCCAGGTTACTAGCTATCTCTCATCCTTTCCAGGGTTCAGTAAGTCTGGGGGGGTGGCTTTTGTTTTTTTTTGAAGCTGAGGTTTTAATGCTGATTTCTTTGCTTAAGGAAAAAATGGGAAGTGGAGGATGTGGGAGGTCTCCCCAGTACTGTGGAGTGCAGTGAGGCCTGAGTTTGGACCTTCACTTCTGGAGCCGGGTGGGGACCGATGCGGAGGTCAGCGGGGAGGACTCTCTGAGGCGCAAAGGGAACATCAGGGCAGGGAGGAGGGACTGAGCCTCTGAGCTTCTATCAGAGGCAGAGCCCTCTTTGACCCCATCTGGGAGGCCGTCCCTCTGCCGCCTGTGCGGTCAGATCGCCACCGCTTCCCACCCCTGGCCGGCCCATCTCCGCCTGGCCCCAAACCTGCAAACAATGCTTGTTGACAATCTGCGGGGGCTAAACACTCGATAACACGGTCCCCGCCATGCCAGACATCCTGACAGCGGGGAGGGCTCTGTGCTGTGACGGGAAGATGCTTTAAATACATCATCCTGTCAACTGAGTTTATTATTCTTTCACTCAAGATAAACTGCAGCCGCCAACGAGGGGCTGTATAAATTCCAGGCTCAGAAGTCCGGCAGGCCCCACTCCTTGTTAAATACTCACTCGCACACCCGCACACACACACACGCGCACACACACACACACATAAATCCTGCTGAGAGAATTCCGCCCCCTCAGGCCCCCCAGGTCTCTCAGGGCCTCAGTAGCCACCGTCTCACGGGGTGGTCCTAGGAGCAGCTGCAGACATTGGGGACCTGAGGCTCGACCCAACATAGGGCCACTTCCCTGGCCAGGCCTGAGCAGCCTCATGCTGGGGTCCAGGGAAGGTCTCCTCACAGGAGCCAGCTGTCCCCCGGTCAGGCCCAGCCTCTTGACTCCTGGACTTCTGTCTGTCCAAGGCTGCATCCCTTTGTGGGTGGCCCGAGCACCCACGTGGCTGTGTCGAGGAGGGGAGAGGCTTTCAGACTCCAGAACTGATAGTCAGGGCTGTAGAGAAAATGGACCCCAGAGAGGTCTTTGGAAGCAGCCGGCATCCTGGGCGGGGGAGGGGATCCCATGGACCACCTCCCCGCAACACACACACAGAGGAAATACTGAGGATTCCATGTGATCTCCACGTGCTGGCCAGCGGGCTTCTCTTTGCCCAGTGCACGGACCCAGTCTTTTCCTCTGCCGGCCCCTGGGGATGTGCAACTGGAAGGGAAGGTCCCGTGGGCTTCTTTCAGCCCAGCCCTGTCTCTTTGGGGGACTTACAATAAAATTAAAACAATAACAACAACAAAAACCAATATTTCATGCCAGGTGCAGGAACGAGACCAGGGAGGCAGGAGGATGCACTGCGAAGAAAGAGCATTTCCGTGATGAACCCGGGTTCGGCTCCGCAACCTTCAGCTCCCTCCTCTGTACAGGGGGAGAATCCTTTCTTTCATGCCGTCTTGTCGTGAGGACTGGAGGCAAAGCATGGCACACAGTAGGTGTCCGCATCAGGTCTCCCCATTCACCATGGCTTCCTCCTATTCTCCACTGGGCTTGGAGACAACAGGACTGGCGCACCCCCATCCTGTGGGTGAGGAAGTGAAAATGTCAAACCAAGTCCAAGGCGTTTCATATAAAAAACTCGTTTCACTAATAACTCCAAAGCAGACAACTGTTTAGCACCTGCTGTATGCAGGGGGCTGTACTAGATGTTGAGGGTGTGTATAGGACTTCAGACTCTGGCAAGACAGGGCTCTGTCTGTCTGTCTGTCTGTGTATCTGTCTGTGTGTCTTGTCTGCGGGGCATCTCTCTCCTCGTCCAATTTGAGGATTTGAGGTTCAAAGATTGGTCTCACCACTTTTTTAGGCATGTGACACCAGGCAGGTCACTTTACCTCTCCAAGCCTCATTTTTCTCATCTGTGAAGTGGCCACAGAATAGGGGTGCTGGGGAGGATGGTTGTGGAAGCACGCGGCCAATTCCAGGGGCCTGGTCCGGCAGAGATGTTCTTGTAACTCCAAGGTAAGGAAGGAGGGGGGAACCAAGATGTACAGGGCCCTGCTCACGTGGAAGCAAATTCCTGCCCCCACCATCCAGATGGCTGCCACCCGCTGCACTGGTCCCTGACAACCTGTCTAAGGGTACTTCCTTCGTGTCTGGGATGGAGCGCTTCCTCCTCCTCAGAAAGGACAGCAAGCAAGTCGAGGAACCTGGCAAGCTGAACGGGGTTCATGGCAGGCACAGCCCCAGCCATACACCCGCCCCCGCTGCGCCCCAACCCATGATCAGCACCAGGCCTCCCCAGAACTCAGAGCCAGAGCTTGAAGCAGGATCCTTGGAATGCTCCCGAAACAGGATTTACGGGACCCACGCCAGGGACTCTGGGCCACTCCAAGGCACCCTGCTCTGGGACCAGAGAAAGCAGTACAGATGCGTAGAACTCAGAACTCTGGCCAAGTGCCTGTGCTCTCCAGGGACTGGGCCTCAGGGGCTCTGTCTGTTTTGTTGTAAAAGCCGCCAAGGGGGTGATGGCCTGAACCCCACCCCATGCCTTCAAATAAGGCTCCACCTAAGACTGATTGAATGGAGGAGTCTACTGCTAAAAAACAAGTGCGGAACTCACTGCTGGAGTTCAACCCTATCATTTCACAGACGCAGAGACTGAGGCTCAGAGAGGAGACTGCAGCCACTCGGAGATCAAAGGACAGCTGGGGTTAGGCTCCTGGCCCAGTGCTCACTCCTCCCCTCCGGCCTGCCCACAGCCCTTGCTCAGTGGTTCACCAAAGCTAGGGTCGTGAAGATTCCGTGAGGATCGCCTTGTCAGCTTGTTAAAATTAGAAGCCTGGTCATTTAGATTCTTCATAAACTCCCTGAGTGATTCTGAGTCATACCTGGGACTGGGAACCAGTGCTCTGGGCCATTCTGGAGCGTCGCAAATCATCAGGAGAGGTACATGCCTGCTCTGTGACTTGGGCAGATTACTTTCCTTCTCTGTATCTCGGTTTCCTCACCCACTAGAGGAAATAACACTAGTACCTGGGGTTCAGCACTGCCGTGATAGTAAATGAGTCAGCATACGCCTGGCCCAGTACCTCGTCTTCAGTGCTCTATTGTTCTCTCGCCCAACTCCAGCACCGCCACCTCCTAGCTGTTCCCTAAATGCCAAGCCTGCCCCTGCCCCAGGGCCTTTGCACTTACTGTCCCCGCCTCCTAGCACTTCTGTCCCTCAGATAGACCCATGATGTCTCTCTCTGCTCCTTCGGGATTTGCTTGAATGTCACCAAATCAAGAAACTTCACTGATCACCCCTTCTCCTGACTGACTTGTCACCATCTAGGCTATTTTCTGTTTCCTTACTTTTTGGTCTACTCTGCCTCTCCTGCTAGAATGTAAGCTCCCCCGAGGGCAGGGACTTTGTTTGCCTTGCTTACTGCCACATCCCCAGCACCTAGGACAGGGCCCAGCACTCAATAGATAGTATTATCCTTTGATTGAATGAAAATAAAGTACTTAACTATGCCAGGTACATAGTAGGTGTCTATTATACGTAATTATTATTGTCATACACATTTCCACCAACACTGGACACGGTAAAGACCAAGTAGGGGGCATGGCTCAATCCCCAAGGGTGGGAAAGGAGGGAAGGATGCGTTTACAGGTGGAAGTCAGACTCCAGATGCTGTGTGACCTCGGGTAGCTCTGCCCACCGGACTCTCTGAGTCCCAGCTCCTGGTCAGAGCAAAGGGGAACACCGTGCCTGTTGTGTGCTTAGCCGTTGCCAGGAAGGGTATCCAGGCACTATTATACCTCTGCTGATACTTGGGTTCGCAGCTCAGAAGCAGACAGGACCCAAGGACAGATGCCTGAGTGAGATCACAACTTAGGGATCCAATGTCATCCTGACATGGGAGCAGCGTGGTCACCTGCCTGGGCAATGCGGGACACAAGGACAGTTGCCTCACCAATTGGAGGACATGCTGGGAGCTCTTGACAGGTGGGAAGGCGCCTCCAGATGCCCGCCCCCACTTCCTGTCACCACCTCCTCACACCGGCTTCTGTTGACTGAGGGAGCCGGGAAACTGCAGATCGGGGCAGGCCCTGCTGGGCTAAGCAGACAGTGCAGAGGTCCCACTGCCACTGTGCCCCCTGGGGCATGGCTTCAGGGACATTTTCCCTTGAAGTCAGGAGCTTCGGGGGAGCCTGTAAGTGTCTTCAGGGAAGTATTCAAAGCTGATGGGTGCGGTCCTTTGCTCCTTCTCCAGCTCATTATGCATATTCAGATTACACAAATGAGTAAGTGAATGAATGAGCAAATTTTCCAGACTTCACCCCACCCCCGCCCCAGCCCC
>PVKM010032230.1:0-16499 GCA_004027735.1 Carollia perspicillata
CAAAATCAAAATTTAAATTATATCTTTTGCACCTAAAACTGTCTTTGACACTTCCCAGAAGGCCCTTAGAAAATTACAATAGATTTATCATTTCATCTTATAACTATGGAGTTGTATAGGAAATGGATTAAAATTGGAAGAGATGCTTCATCTTCCCCATGTTAAATTTGTATGGGCAAAAAGCTGTTAGCATAAATATTGCAGAGATTGTATAATCTACAGCAGGGGTGTCAAACTCATTTTCACCAGCGGCCACATCAACCTCGTGGTTGCCTTCAAAGGGCTGAATATAATTTTAGGACTGTATAAATAAAACTGCTCCTTAACTAGGGGCAAGGATCTTGTTGCTGCTGCCAGGTAGAAACAAGGTGCTGGGTCAGATAAAATAAGCGGGAGGCCAGGATTCGGCCTGCAGGCCTTATGTTTGCCACCTGTGCTCTACAGGAAGTCTCTGGAGATTTGTCAGTGTCCTTGCTGCCCATATGTTCTTATTCAGAGTCC
This sequence comes from Carollia perspicillata, assembly GCA_004027735.1. Lineage (NCBI taxonomy): Eukaryota > Metazoa > Chordata > Mammalia > Chiroptera > Phyllostomidae > Carollia > Carollia perspicillata. Next base: position 502 of record PVKM010032230.1, read on the forward strand.
TGGTGATACTTTGCTAGTATCCTACAACAACAGGTTACTGTTATCAGACATAATTTCAGGTATTTTTTAAATGTCCACTTGATCACAACTTTACTTCTTTAGTTTAAACCAGTTCTCTTCTTAGCCAGTGGTTTTCAAATGGACTTCACATCACTTACCCATGAGGTTTTATTAGTGTACAAATGTCCAGGGCCCACTCTAGCCTTCCTCACTCTCCTTACTTGATGTGCTTGATATATAGTACATACGTATAATGTATTATATATATGTATACATATATAATATGTATTACCTTTCATTTATTTACTCAGTGTTCATGGTTTTAGTTTGTGGTTTGTGACTTTCAGAGTAAAAACATGTATTAGTTTCATTGTATTTAATATAAAGATTCTATTCTTATTATTTTAAACACTTTTATTGTATTTTTTCCATTACCATCTATCCCCATGAGCTCTTCATTTCACACCTCCATTTCAGGCCTTCTTTGGAAGTTCTCTCAATTTTAAAGCTGCAAGATACTCATGTGACTCTCACTGGGGTCTTCTGCTGTGAGTGTTCAATGCTGCCTACATTCCAATGTGAAAGACTCAAGCCAGCCTTTCCTGGAAGGTGGGGACCGCTTAGGGAGGACTCTAAGTCCCAGTGCAGTGTAGGATTGCACGCGGGGTAGACTTCAGACAGCTTGCCGCCACTCTTCTTTTTTTCTTTCTTCTCTGAGGGACAATAGCACATATTAGACATTATTTTAAGTTTCCTTTCTGTATTTAAAAAGACTATCCTGTGCGTTGTCTCCCAGGCAGTCAGTCAAGCAGCAGTTCCTACCAGGGCCCAGACCAGGAAAGTTTCCCAAGAGAAAGACTTTATATTCCTGACAACGCTCAAACACAACTGAGACATCTGTGACTGTCTTCAAACACAGTGGAATTGTGTTTTACAAGGTAGTAAATAAGAAAAGAATGAATTAAAACAAACACAGTATATCAACCGTATTTAACTCAACAAATAAATACTATTTTAATTGCTACCAGATGCCCGTGGGTTCAGCAACAACCAATTAAACGAAGAATCCCTAAAATTTAGGACAGAATCTGAGTTTGCTAATGAAACTATTTGTTCAGCACATAAATATCACTCTTCAAACTATAGTACAGAGCATAAAAGGAGACCTGATAATCACTCCATGTGGCACAATTTACTACTGAATTCTGTAGCAGAGATGTCCAACCCATGGCCTGTGGGTCATGTGCAAGATGGCTATGAATGCTGCCCAAAACAAAATTGTACATTTACTTAAAACCTTTTTTCTGCTGATCAGTTTTTGTTAGTGTTTATGTATTTAATGTGTGGCCCAAGACAACTCTTCTTCTTCCAGTATGGCACAGAGATGACAAAAGTTTTGACACTCCTGCCAATAAGGAGTATATGTATTGTGCCTTTTTGGAAAAGTATTAATACTTTCTTATTTTTTCAGATTTATCTTTCTTTTTACTGAATGTTTTATTCCTGACGTTTTTGTTCTTAATGTTGAAAGTATTTATTTTCCTGTTGAAATATTTTCTATTTTCATTCCTATTTCTTATATTACAATGTTCCACATTAAAAACAAAACAAAACAAAAGAAAAAACAGAAAATAGGAACAAGGTTGTGAGGCATCCTGGCAGAGTACTGGGCCAGACATGAAGACATAAGGAGGTCTAAGGAGATGGTTAACCAGTGCAGTAGGAGCTGAACTACATAGAGGAAGGTTGAGTAAATAATAAATATACTGAAGATAAGGGAGCCGAGTTTTCCGCTGTTAGGCAAGTACTGACAAATACAGAAAAAAGGAAGGTTAGAATGAATGTATGGTATATGGCTGGAAGTGTGAGATATCAGTGATTTTCATGTTTTTTAATATAAATTTATAAATATGAAAAAGGATACATGTAAATGTGTATATATGTATGTGTGTGTAGAGATATAGGTAAATAATATATCTCCTCATGATGTCCACAAAAAGCCTAGTAATACATCTAAACTCCTAAACCATGGCTTCCAAATATAATTCTTCACTAAAGAAATCAGGATTTTTTTTAATGGCTGATTCAGACAGAAGCAGGGAAGGAACAAGATGAACCTAAAACATCTTGTTATGCAGGAAGTAAGAACGTGCTCAAGGAATAATGGGAACATGTCAAAAGAACACAGAAACCATATTGTAGGGACTCTCGGTAGCCAAATGAAGTACAATTTGAACATCAAAACAAATAGCAATAGCAATGAATAACCCATTGATTAAAACAGAAATCCATGAGTTATCATTTTAATAATAAAAATACAATCATATATACATAAAAGAGAAAGTTCTTCCTTATAAAAATCACTTTTTTGCAGTAATCTCTTCTTCTGGCAAGGAACATCAATGGTAAGAAACGACACTTAAATAGTTCCAAAATTATCTTCACAAAAAATACTTAATTGATTACAAAGAGAATGAAAGTGGAGGAACCTGGCATATGGTATGTTAATCATGAGATCAAATTTAAAATCGTAAGTCATGAAAAATATCAACGTCAATTTGCCAACTGATAAGAAAAAATGGAATATCGGGGGAACACTTTTGTAAAGTTTGTGATTGTCTAATCACTATGCTGTTCACCTGTAACTAACACAAAATAATATTGAATATAAACCATAATTGAAAAAATATAATAGGAAGAACACGACATCATTTATTTGATATTCTAGTCAAAATATATATAAATAGGGTTAATCATGAAGAAAATTTGGATCATCTCAAATAGAAGGATATTCTACAAAAGCATTAACCAGTAATGATTTTAAACTTCAAGGTCATACAAGTCAAGGAAACACAGAGAAACTGCTCCAAATCAAAGAAGGCTAAACAGATATGACAAGAGGGAATAATATATAATTCTGGATTAAATCTTTTTCCTATAAAGTTTATTATTATGACAACTGGAGAAATTTGAATAGAGTTTTTGGTACTTTTTTGCAACTTTTCTGTAAGTTCATTATTGTTTCTAAATTAAAAAATTTATTTTTAGCCCTGGCTGATGTGGTTCAGTGGATTGAGTGCTAGCCTGGGAACCAAAGGGTCATTGGTTCAATTCCCAGTCAGGGCACATGCCTGGGTTGCAGACCAGGTACCTAGTAGGGGGGCACACGAGGGCAACCACACATTGATGTTTCTCTCCCTTTCTTTCCCCCTGCCTCCTAATCTCTAAAAATAAATAAATAAAATATTTTTAAAGTTTATTTTTTAAGTATTTTATCTTCTCTTATTTTTGCCTATGATGGATAATATTTTTAAATATAAAAATTATACCTTACAAATGTGTTTCAGTATGTGCATGAGATAGACAGATAGATGATAGATAAATAGGTCAATATACCAATAGATAGATAATAGCTTAAATTTCAGTGAAATACATATGTGTGTGACATCACAGACACATATATGACAACTTCTATCTTCTATCCAAGTATATCTTCCATCAGGTATATCTTCTATCCAAGAATCTCAAAAATCTTTGGACACAAATACAAACTCTTCTATACTTTATATCAATTTAATTTCTATCTCCAATATAGTATTCCAAATTTGTTGAGCATTAAATTAGAACTGTAAAAAGTCATGTATCAACAAGCCCAGAGTTGCAAGCTTTGGGAAGGGTGACTCCCAATAAGTAATAGAAAGGTTCTCTTGGACATCTGGAAAGGTAATCTTTAATTAATTAAAAAAAAAAGAGCTGCTGAAAACAAAGGGAGACCAGTTTACGGATGAGGAAGTAGATGAGCTGTACAGAGAGGCACCCATTTACAAAAAGGGAAATTTCAATTACATTGAGTTCACGTGCATCCTTAAACATGGAGCTAAAGATAAAGATGATTGAAAGAACTGTAGCTAAAACCTTCCAATTACTTCGTTTTATTTCCCTGACACCTTCCCTCATCCTCATAGATCTGTTGTGTGCAACTTAGTTTCAAAACTTTGCCTCATTTTTTTGATACATTTATTCCAGAATTTTCTGCCACTTAGCACTTGTATAATCAGACTGCAGATGGTTATGAGGTAATTATAAATTGTGTTGAAGGAGAGTTTGCAAATAAAAATCAACAAATGTGCAAGCACAGGAAAATATACTTAGTATTTCTGGTTTTGCTGTATTTTTACATTTTTATATAATAAAACCAGTATTTTGAAATAAATAAAAAGATAAATAATATATAAATAAAAAGAAAAAGCATGTATCATAAAATCTCTTACTAATGTCATTTTGAGGACATAATCTTCACCTGTTGATGCTGCCAGCTCTCTCTAACTCCACTTTTGCTCTGCCAAAGAGCTGAACTTGCCCCTGAAATGCTGCACTGTTACATGCATCCTTGAGGTCTGAGCAACACTCACATGCCACTGGGTGTCCTGGTGCCCTTTTGCCTCTTGGAGCCGCGCAGGGATGATTTCGTAGGTGAAGTGGGAGCCCAAATTTCAAAAAGAGGCCAGAGAAGTGGGTCAGAACCCAATAGCATTCCTGAACATTCCTAGATGAATCATACACATGTATTATGTCTACTTACAGCATTGTTTATAGATCTTTTTTCAGAGCCATTTCTTTCCTATCCTGTCAACCTTTTATTTTTTATTGTTTTTCTAAGAAATTTTATTTATTTACTTTGAGAGAAGGGAAGGGAGGGAGAGAGAGGAAAAGAAACATGATGTGCAAGAGAAACAAGGATCAGTTGCCTCTTACAGTCCTTCAACCAGGAACCTGGCTTGCAACCCAGGCATGTGCCCTGCCCAGGAATTGAACCAGCAACATTTCCATTTGCAGGACAATGCTCAAACCACTGAGTCACACCATTCAGGGCAGCTACCCAGTCAACCTTTTAAAGAAGTATTTCTGGGACATTTAATCCTGACCTACACCTCAGAACATTTTGGTGAACAAAGAAATCATTTTAATTATTCTTATGGTTAACCTGAGGGAACAAAAGGAGTAAAGAGTGTCACCCAAAATACTAAGTATAACTATTTTACAAAGATTCTTTTAAAGTTTTCATTTTTACTGTTTCTGCTGCCCAGTCCCTGAATTTCTGCTCCATTTTTTAAAAAATATTTTCAAGTTTTTTTTATTTTATTTATTCATTTTTAGAGAGAGAGAGAGGAAGGGAGGAAGAAAGGGAGAGAAACATCAATGTGTGGTTTCCTCTCATGTGGCCCCCACTGGGGGATTTGGTCTGCAACCCAGGCATGTGCCCTGACTGGGAATTGAACCAGCGTCCCTTTGGTTTGCAGCCTGTGCTCAATCCACTGAGCTATACCAGCCAGGGCCAAATTTTTAATATTTGCATGAAGTCTGTAAGAATATGTGAGAGGACTATTGTCTGGTGAATAAAACAATTATGAGAAGAGAGGTGGTTTGTAAAGAAGAAATCTCTCCAGCAGAACATCTCAACCAGATAACATCTTAGAGGGGAATTGTAAACCAGACCACAGTCGATAAGTGATAGACAGGTGTGCCCAGATTCCAAACCTGGGATCTCAGAAACTGTGGATCATGGATGGCTGGACAATTGGGTTTTTCCTTGGCCTCAAGACAATTCCAGCAAGTAGCATTTTCTTCTAAGCAATTCTTTCACAGATATCTGACTATAGTAAGTATCAGGACAGCACTCTAGCCTCCCCCTGAGAAAGGAATTTATGACCCCAATATTATGATAACCAATGTCTTCTTATTCTTCAAAACACCTTGTTTTAAATCCTGGATATTGGTGTTGATTTTGAACAAATTGAAGCCAGGGGCTGGGGAGCAGAAAGAAGCAGAGACCCGCTGTGCTTATTCCTCAGATTTGTTTACCAGATTCCCTTAGCTACTCTGCAAACTTCAAGATTTTGCAATCTCCTTTTGAAAGGCTTCAATGAAGTCTTTATATGTAATTTGGTCATTTCAGGGTTGTTTCTAGTCCATGGGCCTGGATATTTATTTACATATCTTGACCCAAGGTTAGCTCATTTTAATGACTGTAACTATGATGTGTTCTTCAGAACCCTCCTCTGTGCAACTGAGCACACCCCGTGACATGGACAAACATTTGCAAGAGAACCAAAACACCTTAAGTTCACACAAAACACCTTTAAACAAAATCCACATCCCTGCATCTTAACAAAAGGCAGTTTATCTCATTGCAAAGGCAGATGAACAGGAAGTCTTCTTAACGAGATGACCCCACCTGATTGTCCAAGCAGCCTGCAAAGGTTCAGCTGGATCCTACTTCTGCCAGGGGTTTCTCAGAGTGCTCTTTCTACAGGGGAAGGAGCCCAAGAAAGGAGCTCCCTGGAGAAGCAGGCTCAGAGCAGGAGCCTACTCTGCCTGCCAGAACAAATCCGCCTCACAGAGGGGTATGCTGCTGAGGCCAAACTTGGCCAGACCACCTTCTCTCTTTTTCCTTCTTTGCTTGTTTTTAGTCCAGTTGAACATTTGCTGCCAGGCATTGTTTCGTTTTTTACTGTTTCTCAGTCTTAGAGTAGATTCAAATGTTACAGATCAGACAATGCAGACAGGGAGCGTTTGCTTCATTTCTCACCATGCACAGATTCCCTGAGAAAGCAGAAGGTATGTATACTGTATGGTGGTTGAGAAAACACACACAAGCTTATTGCTCTTGAAAGGGAGTCTAGGGACTTGGAATGCGCAGAGCTTATAGGATGTTAAAGTTCCAGAACAAGACAGAAAATACGGTTTCTCATATTTTCTCTATCAGAGATTTCAGCAGCAATAAAGGTACCTAATGACTTGGTGGCAGCACAAGTACAACACGGATTGACAGTCCTGATCACACACCACAGGAAGAGACACGGTCACATCTGTACTTCTCACCATTATAAATGTATAAATGAAGTCTTTAATTAAAAGCAAACAAACAAAAACAACTTTACTTGCCAACTAAACAATCTTACCCCTTCATGGTTTTATTTACTATCCATAGATTGAGCACTCCCACATGTGAGACCATAAATTCAATCTGCACACAGAGGATCGGGACCAAATATACAGGTGTTTACTGGACACTTAGCTAACCCACATACAACCCAGATTGCCATGTACCCCCTTGTGAAGAATTTCCTGACATCTCCCTCCAGGATTCCCTGGCATCAGGAGCCACAGCTTGAGAGCCCTCCATGACTCCCTGCCCTCATCTTCCACATTCAATCCACCACTAAATCATCATAAACAGACCTCCAAGAAAAGCCCACACCTAGCCCAGGTTTCAGTGCCTCTTCCCCTGCAGTGGACTCTGAGGTGTCTCCTCTCATCCACACTGATCCACCCTCATCTGTTCCCAATCATGCATTCTCAGGGTAGTGTAGTGCAGGCTTCCATAGATCCACTCCCTTCTCAGCCTTCTGTTGCTTCTGACCCAGTATTTTCTCGCAGCTGTGCCTATCACTGAACACCCTCTCACTGGGCCTTATACCCAACCAGGACATGGTTTTGTTCACCTCCATGCTCCTAATGCATAATATAGTACTTGGCATATGTTCTGTGCACAAAAAATAAGCATTTGTTAAATGAACATACATATGTGTGACAGAAAGGTGCTGAAGAAAAAACTAAAACGTTGGATTTTAGGTCACTGTTTTAGGTCAGTATCTTCTTAGGTTAAAGTAAATGTTAAAAAAGCTAAAGATACTTTATAAATTAGGAATGCTACAACTATTACAAAGCAGATACATGAGCATGAAGAACAATATTTCTCTGTGATTGTTTCTGAAGTTATTGCTAACTAAAAGAGGCAATGTGGTGGAGAGAATAAGCAACAGGTTGCAGCTAGAGCAGAGTTGGTTCGAATCCCACTTTCGCTCTTCTGTTGCTTCCTAATTTGGTAGCTCTGTCTGAATCTCAATTTCTGTCTGTAAACAGTGGATAACATACAATAACAGAGGTTTCATATGTAAAGGCTCAGCCAATTTAAATATTTATTAATGCCATTGGCAAATTATGTTTGTTATCCTTACTCAAATTGAATTAACTAGTTTAATCAATTGTTCCTAATGAAAAACTTAAATCCATAGCACTGTGTCCTGCGGTAGGGGAAAGGTCATATAATGAACAAATAAGTTTTAAGGGTTTTAGGTAAAGACTGTGTATTTAATTCAGTTTTTAACAGAACAATTGTAGGGATTGTGTTTTATTGTTGAGAAGCACAAATAATTTTTTTTCAAGGTGAGACTGGTCAATGTTTCATTGTTCCAGGACTGCTTTGAAGAAACCATTGGGGAACAAATTCCATTCAGTTTTTCTTCTGTAACTATGGACACACCAATCTGCATTAGATGAACACCACTGAGCCTCCACGTAGGTCCAGCTATGCTAGAAGGCTAAGCTGAATTCCCAGGGCTGCTGTCTGGATTTATAAGCCTAAGGAGCCATTGAAGTTATTTCTTGGCTGGACACTGAGCTAAGGAGCAGGAGACAGAGAGCTGCAAACAAAACCTGAATCCAAAGCCTTTCCACTTTTCAAATCTGCCTGAGTCTCATTGGTTCTTTCTTGTGGGTTTACTAATTATATGCCATTACACAGAATCTGTCTCATAACTACTCTAACATAGAATATTCATCTTAAAAAGTCATTTTCATAGATAAAAATAATATTAAGTGAAAAATAAAAAAGAATGTATTCTTCACTTTCAGAAGAGCTAAAATAAATAAATAAAAGATGTGGGGGTGGTTTTGGACACAGATTCTCAGCTTCTAGGAACACAGAGTATCTTAGGCTTCCCAAGTTTTTCTTCCTCACAGGGGACACTGGGACTGGAACTATCTCCTTTCCCATTTAACTAATGCTTTCCTTGCTTCTTGGGAAGTCAGTTCACAGAGTACACCAAATCCTGCAGTGGGAGACAAGCCCTTCTCTCCTTGCAATAACACAGGGACAAAGGACACCGGCATGAGAAAGGCATTTATTTTCATAGTATCACTTTCTTACTCTCCAAATGATAACTATTTGGATTACTTATTATTAAATCAGAGGGAGCAGAAACCTCAAGTCTAATTTGGTTTGCACTATTTGCACCATTATTTGTTTATCTTTCATTCATTACTTAACTTTGGAAATTATTAAAAAAAAAAAAAACCTTGGCCATTCATTCCACTTTGTGTCTAGAAGTCTTAATCTTCTACTTTTCAGCTGCAGTTCTTCTTTCTCAGCTACTTGCATTATTGAAATATAAAAGGCCCATCAAGCTTATGTTTCTCTACAAATATGCAGAAGGAGAAAGCCCTTAAGTAAAACATACAAGAAATCATTCCACACATATAACCTATTCATCTAGCTCACAGAGCAGGCAGCCCTCATGGGAGTTGGGCCAGTCAGCAGAGCTTTCAGACAGCTCCTGGTTAATGGGACTTCAGTGACATTGACATGGTCCAAGCAACCCCCATTAATTAATTCACTACAGCATGCCTAGTAGGACTCAAGAGCATCAGGCAAAGGTGAATAGACTGACCTAAGTACAGGATGAAGAGAGCAGTATGATCCTTAGATGGGAAGTAAAGAAAATATCAAGTTATCCTGCATGGTTTCTAATTATATAGCCAAGTTTGGGAACTGAGGATATAGAGCACCAGGCCCTCAGGACTTAGAGAATGGCAGGTTCTTTGTGATCGGATGGAGATGGCTTCAATTCCTAACAGCACCCTGCAATCCCACACCATCTTGGGCACATCTACAACTCTTGCCCTAAATTGTGCCTGACCGTACAATTCCATTCCAACAGAAAAACCTATATTTGACCTCTACCCTCACAAGGCCAAAACTGTTCTCACCATCTTTTCCTAATAACACCAGCCAATAACCCTTTCTAGAGAATACCCTGGCAACATCATTGAGTCATGTCTTTCCTTCATTTTTTATTCCCAATCCACCCTTTCTACACAACCCGTGTTATTGGTTTCTTCAAATTGTGGCTGATATTTGCCAGCTCTTTCTATCTTCCTAGTTAATTGAATGGTCCGGTGCCTCATCTCCTCATGCCTAAAGGCAGTCCAGGATGGCAGGAAACACTTGGGCTCTGGAAGTGGATTGAATCAGTATTAACTACCTCATTCCTTGTGTAACATTTACTTCAAGGCTTCATCTTGAGATTTTAGTCATTTGAAAAATCCAGTGACAAATTCAACTTTGCAGTGTTGTGAAGAACAATAAAACAGTGCCAAAAACGCCTTGTAGAATGTTAGCAGTCTTCCCAAACATACTTTAATTAGACCAGTTCATTGTTCAACTACCAATGGGGGATTTTTTTCTCACCAAGCACAAGCTCTTCTTCCTGCTAGTGAAGGTCTCCATGGTCTCTTCACAGCCTCTCTGTAGCCTGTGCTAATGGTCTCAAGACCCCACTCCCCACCACAGAAACCACTCTGGTGAGTAGTATCAACCCCACTGTGTGCAAACCTCAGACTCCAGGAGGACTCACCTGGCTTCTTTCCATATCACTCTCACTCATCACCCAAATAGGTTTATTGTTTAATGCTCACTTTAGTTGTAAACTTCTCTAAGGAGACTTCTCTGTGTCCTCTGGATTATGTTGATAGCTTCTGTCTCTGGTATTTAAGAAAAGCATATACTTTATAACAGTTACTATGTGCCAGACTGTATTAAGATTTTTTAAAAAATATATTATAACTATTGTGATTATCCCCATTTTACAGGTGGAAGCACAATACATAGATTAATTTTCCTAAGGTAACATAAAAAGCAAATGGCAGAATCAAAATTTGACCCCAGACACACTGGCCATACATCCCAGCCTGAACCACTGGGCTCAGCGACATAGCCCAGGTGTTCTCAAAGCTTGAAATATAATTCTTATTCAATAACTTTAGAGGTGATCACCTGAGAGGAAAAAGTAACCTTTAATTTTAAGAGTTTAGGGGATTGACTGAAGTAACTACATAGGAGGGTCCTGAAATCTGCTCTTCCCATAGACCAAATAAAAGTAAAGCTACAATGGATCAATTTCCAATGAAAGAAATACAGAAACCAGCTAAGTGACTCTTACACATCAGCCACATGAAAAAATAAGTATATCAAAATGTGGGGAAAAATCTGAGACACACTCATTCTATAAAGCTTACCAGAGAATAGTACCATAAAATTGGGAAGGAACTTCCAACTCCAACCTTCTCTCTGAAGAATGAAAGGTTGTAACTTCACATTTATGACCCCAACTTTTAAGACACTCACCCAAGAGACAGTCCCCCCAAACACCTAGCTCTGAAAGCCAATGATGCTTGCAGCTCAAGCCTGTGTCAAACAAAGAAGGAGTTATTAATAGGAGTGTGAGCACTTGCTGCCCTTTCTGCCCCAGGGCTTGGTTCAAAAAGAGTGGACAAAAATACCTATGTCTCTGTATTTTGTAGAAAGGGATTCATTTGCATACTTTAAAAGCTGTTGCCTATGAGTCAAGATTCTAATTTAGCACATATCTAGGAGCTGGCTACTACTGTCCTCCCAGAGACCAGGAAAGCTGAGGAGTATATTTCTGCCACTTCCATCTAGACCGCTTCTAAGATATATCTCCCTGAAAGGAGTTTGTACGCATGTCTAACATCTCAGCTTTTGTGGCTATTGACCAAAAAATGGGCTTCTGCTTAACTAGATCTGAAGACCAAGGGGACTTCTATTCACAAATCCACCAAATCTTAATAAACAAAAAAGGAGTTACTAACAAGCGTGCAGAGCTACCTCTTCTTGCAGCTCTGTAACTGGGTCAGTGCAGAGGGAGCAGCCCCAAATGACCATCTTCTAGTTACTTCCTGGAAGGGACTAGATACTTCGCAGCTGCTGCCTGAGGGTCTGGTTTCCTAAACTTGCATCTGGGGGCTGAATATGGTCCTCCCCTTTGGAATACTGATGGATTTTGGCATAACCTCAACTACTGGGAGCCCCTAAGAACAAAGAAGTTGGCTTGGGCAATCCAAAAGGTTTGAGAATCAATTGAGATCACAGCTTGGGATGACTGACACAGTTAAATTCCTAAGCAAGGTCACTCTGTCAAGAATAGAAGTAGCTATTTTATTTAATGTGCAGAAACCAACACAGAAACTCCAGGAAAATGAAGAAAGAGAGGAGTGTGACCCAAACAAATAAACAAACAAACACAAGAAAACAAGAGAAAGATTCAGAAACAGATCTTAATAAAATGGAGATAGTGCTTTTCCTAGAGAGTTCAAAATAACTATTATGAAGATGCTCACCAAGGTCAGAATACCAATATATGGCCAAAATGAGAATTTCAAACAAATAAGTAGAAAATATTAAAAGGAACATAACAAGACCCTGGCTAGTGTGTCTCTGTTGGTTGGATATCATCTTGAAAACTGAAACATCATGCATTCAATGCCTGGTCAGGGCACATGCCTAGGTTGCCAATTTGGTCCCCAGTCAAAGCATATGCAAGAGGTAACCAATGGCTGTTTCTCTCTCACATCAGTGTTTCTCTCCCTCTCTTTCTCCTTCCTTTCCCCTCTCTCTAGAATCAATAAGAGATCAAATATTTTTTTTAAAAAAAGAACAGAAAAATAATCCTAGAGCTGAAGAATATAATTATTGTACTGAAAATTCAAGAGTGTTTCAATAGCAGACTGAATCACATAGAGAAAAAGGATCAGTGAACTAGAAGACAAAGAGGTGGCATTCATCCAATCAGAGCAAAGAAAACAAAGTAAAAAGCTATAAAGATACCTTAAGGGACTTATGGGACATCATTATTAAGTGGACCAGGAAAACCCAGAAAATTCCAAATAAATACCAAATTATGTAAATCTAAAAAGACCTATTCCTAAAAACAAGAAAAGAATCTTAAAAGCACCAGGACTAAAGCAACTTGTACATACAAGTGAAGCCCCATAAGACTACAAGCAGATTTTTAGCACAAACTTTGAAGGCCAAAAGGGAGTATGCCTATATATTCAAAGTGTTTAAAGAAAAAAACAACACTGCCAACCAAGAATACTCTACCCAGCCACATTGTCCTTTAGAGTTGAAGGAAAGATAACAAGTTTTCCTGACAAGCAAAAGCTGAAAGAATGTATCATCACTAGATCAACCTTACAATAAATATTAAAGGTAGTACTTTCATTTAAAACAAAGAATACTAATTGAAAACAGGAAAATATGTGAAAATGTAAAATAATTCTAAAAGTAAATTTATAATTTAATGCAGAACACTTTAATGTTGTAATGGTGATGGATAAATTACTTATCTCTAGTATGAAAATAAAAAAATAAAAGAATTAAAAAAATTATGCCTACAATGATTTGTTAATTGTACACAATGTAAGAAGATGTAAATTATAGCATCAAAGATATAAAAAGTAATAAAATGAAAAAATGTAGACCTTTTATAAGAGTTCAAAGTTAAGTTGTTAGCAGGCTAAAAGAGACTGTTATAAGATGTTCTATATGAGCCTCATGATAACCATAAAGCAAAACCTTACAGTAGACACAAAAGATAATGAAAAAGGAATCAAAGCATACCATTACAAAACATCATCAAATCACAAAGAAAAAGAGTAAGAGAAGAATAAATGTGTTATGAAATAACCAGAAAAAAGTTAATATAATGGCAATTATAAATCCATGCCTATTAATAGTTACTCTAAATATAAATAGATAAAACTTTCCAATCAAAAGACATAGAGTGGCTGAATGGATAAGAAAATAAGACCTAATATATGTTGCCTACAAGATACTCACTTCAGTTTTAGAGACACATATTGTCTAAAAGTAAAAGGATGAAAAGAAATATTCTATGCAAATGGAAAACAAAACAAAGAAAAAGCAGGGGTACCTATACTTAATGTCACATAAAACAGATGTTAAAACTAAAGACTGTAGAAAGAGACAAAGAAGGTTATTATATAACTATAAAGGGGTCAATTCATCAAGATGATATAACTTTAGTAAATGTTTGAGCATACACACACACACACACACACACATACACACATATATGCATATGTATGTATGCCTACATGTGTATATAAAATATGTGCGCACCTGCACACACACATGCATATTAAATATACGCATGTTCATATTTACATATATCAATAGACAACTCACATGTTAACCATGCACGTGCATATGTGAATATATGTGTATATGTACATGCATGTGTGCGCACGTGCACGTATGTGAGTGTGCGCATGTGTGTGCACACACATGTGTGTGTGTGTGCTTTTGGCTTAGTTTGTTAATTTTTTCTAGTTTCTTTGAGGTATAATATATATACATCATATGTATGCCCCCTCCATACATATGCATGCATGCATGCATATGCGCACATACATATATATATATGTGTATGCATATATGTGTGTGTTTGTGTGTATGCACACACATATATATTTAATATATAAGTCAAATATTAGTTGACCTGAAGGGGAAATAGAAATCAATAAAATAGTAACATGATGTCAGTACCTCATTTTCAACAATGACTGGATCATCCAAATAGAAAATCAGTAAAACCAGGAAATAAGACAAACTATATGTTAATTAAATGAACCTAGTAGACATTTGCAGAACATTGCATCCAACATCAGCAGAATACACATTCTTCTCAACTGCACATGTAACATTCTCCAGGATATATCATGTTCAAGACCAGAAAATAACCTAACAAATTTAAAGAGATTGAAATCATATCAAACACCTTTTCTGATCATAATGGTATGAAACTAATTACGAGAAGAAAACTGTAAAAGTCACAAATATGTGGAAGTTAAACAACATTCTCTGAACAACCAATGGGTCAAGGAAAAAAATCAAAAGAATAATAAAAAATATCTTGAGACAACTTCAACCCAAGAGGGAACTGGGAGGCAACTCCCTCTGGTTACAGAGCCTGCATGAGAGAGAAAAGAAGCAAAGTTGGAGACCATGTGGCTTTGGGGTGCTCCCTTTTGCCAGGTGGCTTAGGAAGCAGGAGAGACCTTGCTGGGAAGAAAAGGGGTGAAAGGACTCTTGTTGGTGGGCCACGAGAAGGTGCCACATGGTTTTGGATTAACTGGAGATCACAGCGGTGATACAGCGGATGGTACCAGGAACCTGAGCCATGGACTTCTACTTCTTTTCCTGAGATACAATACCCTGGACTGGGCAGAAGGAAAAGTAAGGACTGTGTGTGTTCGTGGATATTCTAAAAGACTTTAGTAGTTTAATAAAGACATTAAGTCATCATTCTAAGTGTGTTTAACTTTTTGAATAAATAATTCCTTTCCTTTTCACCAAAAAAAAAAATCTTGAGATGAATAAACATGAAAATACAACATAACAATACTAAGAATTAACACTTCAAATGTGAAATTTTAAACAGTAAATGTCAATACCAGGAAATGAAAAAGATCTCATATAAGCAACCTAATATTATACCCCAAAGAAACTAGAAAAAAGAACAAACTAAGCCAAAAGTTAGTTTAAAAAGGAAATAAATATCAGAGTAGAATAAATGAAATAAAAACTAAAAAGCCAATAGAAAATATAAATGATGCTAAGAGAGTTAAAAAAATGTAGGCAAACATTTACCTAGAATTATAATGAGAGAGGACTCAAATAAAATTATAAATGATAGAGATGTTACAACTGATAGCACACAAATAAAAGATCATAAGATACTACTACAAACAATTCATCTAATAACTTGAGCAACCTGGAAGAAATGTTTATATTACTAAAAACACACAACCTATCAACACTGAATTATGAAGAAACAAAAAATCTGAACTGATTACTAGTAAAGAAATGGATTCAGTAATCAAAAATATCCCAACAAACAAAAGGCTAAGACTAGATGCCCTCACTGATGAATTCAACTAAACATTTAAAGAATTAATACTAATCCTTCCCAAATTCATCCAAAACATATAAGAGGAAAAAACATTTTCAAACTAATTTTATAAGGCTACCATTACTCTGACACCAAAACCAA
>PVKM010032231.1:0-16485 GCA_004027735.1 Carollia perspicillata
GAAGACATCATGTTGTAGAGAAGAAAAGATACACAAATCACATAGTCTTAAAGAGCAATACAAAAGTAAGTCAATACAATGGGTGCCATACGAACTGTGTAGCTGAAGTAGAAGATGAAGACGGCCTGCAGTGGTCAGATGAAGTTTCAGGAAGCCATGAAGCACAGGGAACCCTACTTAGGATGGATTCCGTCCCCTCTTCACTTCTATCTCCACGGTAAGTAGCTTAAGATATAATCACGCTTTGTCTTCCTTGGTTTGATCCTCCCTTCTTATTTATAATCATATTTACATTATAATAGTCACACCTGTGATGATGGCTTATTGTAAGGATGAAAGGATTGAAATCAAGTAGAAGTGTGGCAGTTAGTGCTTAAGGCCTGGTGTTTTTATTGAACTGCTTCCAGTCAACATCTCCTCTGTAAACCAGTCAAATTCACAGCAAGACCGCCATCTACCCTACACTCTCCATGAGTGTTTCTATGATGAATTGTATGTGCCGGGAAATGTAGAGATGCTCTCTTCAAGGCTATGTCAAGAATTGTCCTTATAACATGGTTCATCAGCTATTAAACTAGGTAGAATTAATACAAAAATGTTTTTTTTGCCTAGGTAGAATAAATATGAGAGTTTTTTCTTGACTGGCTGTCAGCTTGGTGAAGAACATCATAAATCACCTGGACAGCTACAGTGGCTGGGCCGGAATTGTTCTGCCAAGGTGCAGAGTTACTAATTTGTTTGTAGTTCACATAATATCATCTTATTTTTACTCCTTTGGGTAAGTGTACCCAGATTTGCTAATGACACATTTATCCAATCAATGGAGAAGGAAGAGGGAGGTTATGCTGCAAGGATACATAATCCTTTTCTGAATGTTGATGGGTCTTAGTAAGTTAATAGAATAGGAGGTTCCAATAAGATAAAACAGTCCCCATTAAGTAGCATTGATACAACTATCATTGATAGTAATTGATCCTACGTTACAGGTCTGATATTACATTACAGAACATTTTTATATGTTGCAATTTTTATAATTCTCATATCAAATATGCACTAGGTACTTTTGTCTATAACACTAAAAATAGACACAGAGAATATCCAAGGTTCCATAACCAAGCAGTGGACCTGGACTTGGACCTCAGTCTTCTGACTCAAGCCCATTTCTACTCTTTGGACCACATCTTATCTATTTCTTCCTTGCTAAGTGTGTAATAAAGACACTCTTCTCTGATGGTTGCTGCCAGAGTTGTATGTTGAGGTCCTTAACACATTCAAATACTAATGGTAACTTATGATAACTCAGAACTTTAGATGTACCAGGCTCTGCTCTAAGCTCTAAGATCTGTGTAGTAAGAATGATTATGATCCCCATATAAATGGCAATGGTAAATCTGAAGCACTGAGAGGTTAAGGAACTTTCTCAAGTTCATATTCCTAGTAAGTGGATGCCCAGACCGGATACAAAATGCCTTGATGTGAATTATTTCTTTTAGTTTTTACCATAAAACATACTAACTACTGCATTATTAGGTATTAACATCCTTCCATTTTTATAGATGTAAAAGATGGAATTTAGAGATATGTAATAGTGCCAGAATCAAGTCAGCTTAAAATAAAATTCTATACACATGGAACTAATAATGACACCCAAACAGGTAGCTTATGTAGTGTAAGTTGGACGCAGGGCATTTCCACTTCATGAATGCCTTAGATCATCGAATCTCACAGAGTTACTTTCTCCAACATTTCTTAGAAATTTAATTTATTTTGGAAGCGATATTCTGTAAAGTACAGTAATTCTTTGATTGTTAACATATGTGTATGGATTATTTTTTATTTATAAGTTAGTTTTATAAACTTTAGTTGCATTGTTAAAACACAAGGCCTTAGCAATGTCTGGTCCTGGCTTTTGCTGCTATATCCTGGATGTTGTTTTCTTCTTTCTAACTCTTGTCTGCAGACTGCTAGCTATTATTCATAGTCTGCTATGGACTGCAAAATCAGTTGGATATTTCAGAATTATTATTACAGCATAAATTGATGCCTAATGAAACTTTGGGACAAACACATAAATAGAATATTTCTTAAAAACCTATAATGAACTAGTAAAATTATAAACAAGATTCCTGCAAAAGAACAAAATTTTAAATGTTTCTACTAGAAGGACAGAAAGTAAAGAAACCTAAATATCAGAAATTGTTCATCCAGTTAACAGATATTTGTTGAATGCCTCCAAAGAGATATTCTTTCGATAGCATACATACAAATAAAATCAACCCCTGAAAGTGGCTTTAATCTCCTCACGAAAGGTATAGTATTCATATTGTAATAAAAATAAAATTAAGTGATACTGTCTCCACCAAAGACACATACAATAAAATGTACCTGGGAAACTTTGAAGATTAAAGGAAAGTTGAGATGTTTCAAGCAAAGACTAAGATAAAGGAAGTTGGGGAGACACATCAATACTATTAGAGGAAGTAGAAAAGTCACTGAATAGGAGTAACAGGGTAGCTTTCTACTGATGGCAATTACAACTTACATAACATGTATAAGAGTTATAAACCATTCAATAATGAGTAATACTATATCAGGAAGCATAAGTGAAACACAATTGCCTTCCATCCCCTTGCCCTGGACACCATTTGGATACAGGGATGAGGGGAAAACCTGCCTCCAGCCAAGATCGGTGAATGCATTGAGGCTCTGCCCCATGTGACTCTGCCCCATGTGACTCTGCCCCATGTGACTGGTGAAACTGAAGAACTACCACATCCATTGATCCCTTAAGTTAGGCATCCTGACTATCCCGATTTCACTTTAAGTAAGGAGTAGTACAATGAGTCCTGGCCCTTTTCCAAATAGGCTGCATAAAAGAACAGTCTTCAGGAAATCTAAACTACAGAGATGAACACACAGCCAAGAATCAGCAAACATTCGGGAAAGGGAAAACAAAGATGTACTAAACACAGCCCATAGAAAACTCGCAAAGGAAGGAACAACGTTAATGGAAAATGTTAATAAATCTGCACAAAACTTTGATATAATAAATATAGATATAATCCTCAGAAGGACATAAAAGTATTGAATTTATAGGAAAGAAACATTAGCTGTCATGGGAATTAGAACCTTGATTGTTGAAATTTAAGCTCAATCCATGGACAGAATAGAATAAGGTATACTGCTGAAGAATTCATTAGAAAGCCAGAAACTTAAAATGAAGACTCCTATAACTTAGTTCAAGAGGAAAAATGCATAAAGGAGACAAAGAATGGTTAAGAGACATTCATAATATACCCAGAAGCTTTAACACTTATCTAATAGAAGATCAAGAAAGAGGTTATAGCAAGAAGGAAAATGGGCATTATTAAGCAAATAAAAATAGATAATTTCCCAGAACTTAAAACATGAATTCTTAGAGTGAAAGTCTCTACCAAAGTTTAGCAGAATGAATTAAAAGCAAACAAACTTCTAAACCTAGTCACAATGTAGTGAATTTGGAATAAAGAGAAAGTCTTAAAGCTTCCCAAGAGAGAGAGAAAAAAAAAACCCAGATCCACAGCATTTCAAACAATCTGATTTTCATTTGCAATACCAGATGCCAAGAGGAAATGGGAGAAAGGTCTTCCAGAATGGCAGAGTAAGGATGTCTGAAAATCCACTCCTCTCAAAAGGCAATGAAAACACTGGAAAAAACGGTCAAAATAAACTTTCCAGAAATCCAGGTATTAACCGAATTCTTGCACTATTGAAGCATTAAATTTTTTTAATGGTTGAATCTCAATAATAATATATCAGTTTTGCTATTGTTGATGTAACAAATTATCATAAATGTAGTGACTTAAAACAATAAAAAATTATTACCTTATAGTTTTGTAGGTTAGAAGTCTAATACAGTTCTCACTGGGGTAAAATCAAGGTGCCATCTGGGAGAATCTTTTTTTTTTATTTCCAATCCATATTCCTTGGCTCATGGCCCCTATTCCATCTTCAAAACCAGTCACAATTTCCTCTCTCTGACTTTTCCTCATAGTCATATGTCCCTCTGATGAGAAGCGGGAAAAGTTCTCTGCTTTGAAGGACTCATGTGATTAGATTGGTCCCAACTAGAAAAACCAGGATAATTTCTCCTTCTGACATTTCATAATCTTAACTGCAACTCCCAAATTCCTTATCATAGAAGGTGACATATTCCTGGAATCCAGGGATGAGAGCTTGGACATTTTTGGAAGAACCTTATTCTGCTTCTCATAAACTGAGTTTTATGATGTTTTAACTTACTACATTTCCCTTCTCTTCTCCCACAATCCACGGTAGCCTTGAAAGAGACTAGCCTCACAAGTACAATAGCTGTAGTAGAACAGTGACCTCCCCTTCTGCTTTACTTCCTTCCTGGTAGCTGAAATACACACATGATGCGGTGGCTGGAATGGTTGTGCGAAGTCATGGAATAGAAGCTGTGTGTTTTCCAGAGCAGAGCAGCAAGACAGAATGATACACTCTGATTATGACAGAAGTAAGCCACTCTCCCACTCTGTACTGCCTAGACATAGACTTACTATGAGCCATTATTACTTTGGGTCTTTCTATTATAGCAGCTAAAGCTACACTCTTAACTAATACACATAACTACCAGGAACTTAAAGCAGACATCACTGTATCATTTGTGAATAATCCTCATTAAAGTATCCTCATTAAAGGAAGGACCCTTGCTATTATTGCTAAGAATTAATAAATTTTACTAGTAAACTAGAGAATGTGACAAGAAAATAAAAACGATGAGGAAAGAATGGAAGAAACTAAATTTTCATTATGTTCTAATATACAATGGTCTTTCAAAAAATTTAGAAAAGATTCAACTGTAACACTATTAGAAGTATCTCCCCAAATCCAATGGAAGTTCCATATGTAAATGTCTATATACAAAATTAAGCAATTTTAAAATGCAATGGAAAAACAAGATATAATTTGTCATTGCAGTACAACTTTAAAATACCTACAAATAATTCTAACGAGAAGTGTGCGAGAGCTATATGAAGAGAAATACAGTATTTTATTGAGGGAACTTGAAGATGACCTGAGTGAATGAACAAACCAACTATGCGTCTTGCCTGTCAGACATAGTATAAAAAGGTCATTTTCCCTAAATGAACATGAAAGTGCAAAACAATCCCAATCAAAATACCCCCAAAAAGTTGTAAAGGAGCTCTACAATCTGATTTGGGTGAGAAAATACAACAGACTGGCTGTGAAATTTTTGAAAAATAATGGTTACAAGAGATATTCCATATAAGCTATCAAAACATTATATACAGTAATTAACAGGATAGTTATTACAGTTTTATTTTATTTTTTTAAAAAATATTTATTTATTTTTAGAGAGAAGGGAAAGGAGGGAGAGAAACCTCAAGGTGTAGTTGCCTCTCACATGCCCCCTACTGGGGAACCTGGCCTGCAACCCCGGTATGTGCTCTCACTGGGAATTGAATCAGTGATACTTTGGTTCACAGGCTGGCACTTAATCCACGTAGCCTCACCAGCCAGGGCATATTTTAGTTTTAAATCATATTTTTAATCTATTTTACTATAGATAATGAATTATTTTATTATTAATTCAGTAATTAATGCAATGCCACATTAACAGGAATGGACAGAGATCTTGGATAAAATGAAGTTCAAGAACAAAAATGAAGTCCAAGAATATGTGTTTTACACACACACACACACACACACACACACACACTTTTTAGTATATGGTAATGGAGATATTTCCTGTGAAGAATAAACTATTCCCCTAGTAGAATTGGAACAAGGAATAACAAACTTAGATTTTTCTCTCACACCACACATAAAAGTTAGATTCTACATAGCTGGTTTAAACATTTTTAACTTATAAAATTATGAAACAAAAATTATAAGACAAAATGAAAATTATGACAAATTTTACATGAAAATAAATAACTTGTTTTCAAGGAAAGATGGTAAACAATATGAAAAGACCAGTAAGCTTTATTAAGAGAAAATATCTACAAAATGTGTAACAGAAGAAGGCTTAACATATGCATTGTATGAGGAGATAAATGAAATAAGCCCAACTTAAAATAAGGAATGAATCTGAAGAAGCAACTCAAAAGCAAAGTGCAAATGGTCACATGCATCAGAAAATATGTTCCACTTCAATAGTAATTAGAGAAATACAAATTAAAACAATATTAAGCTTATAATTTTCACCAGATTGGCAAATATTTTAAGTGATCATATCATCCAGTGTGAGAAAACAGAATTTCTTATTCACTGTTACTGGGAGTGTAAGCTGTGCAGCCTTACTCAAGGACAGTTTGGCAGGAAATATCAGAATTAAAATCATGCATACTCTTTCACCCACATTGAAGGAGCTAATCTCAGAGAAATACTTGCAAATAAGCAAAAAAGATATTTTCACAGATTCATTTCAACATCATTTTTAGCAGAGTAAAAAAAGTTTTAAATTGACCCAAATAACCTTCCAGAGAGGAAATTACTGGCATGAAATGTTTTCCTGTTTCATCCAATTTTTCAAAATGAGCATGCAGTCATGTACCTGTGCATTTAAAAACAATCAGTGGTATTCCATCATGTAAATGTACCACAGCTTTTTGATCCATTCATTTACTGACAGGCACTTAGGTTGCTTCCAGCACTTGGCTATTATCAATTGTGCTGCTATGAACATTGGGGTGCACAGGTTCTTTTGGCTGGGGTGGAGGGAATGGTGGGGGGAAATGGCGACAACTGTGCTTGAACAACAATTAAAAAAATAAAAACAATAAGTAACATGAGGTGATAATGTGAATGAAAAAACAGTAATGTGTTAAGACTGACCACATTCTTTGATAACGAGATTCGTCTACATGAAGTTCTTAATTGAATGCAGTCACAATTAAAACATCATCAGTAATTTTAGAAGCTTAAGATAATTGTAAAGTTTACCTGGAATATAAATAGCAATAACAGTTAAGAACTTTTGTTTTTGAGAAATTTTATAGGAGTTTACTTCAGCCAAACTGACAACATATGCCAGGAAGCAAGATCTGAAATTCTCTAACAGTTAAGAAATTTTTGACAAAGATGAGAACTTATTACTTTAAAGGCTTAAGTACATTATAAAGTTATATAAATGTAGTACATAACATTTAAAAGAAAAATTTACAAGAGTACATTAATGAAACAGAGCATAAATTGAATTTAAAGCCAGCTTCATAGACAATGAAAGCCTCCAGTGGAGAAAGGATGTATTAAAGTAGAATTTAGTTAGATAATTGCAGATTGACTTATGTGAAATCTGGTTATATTGCCCACCATTCCTTAAAATACATGTCAAATAGATTAAAGATGTATGAAAAATGTCAAACCATAGAAAATCGAAAGGAAAATAGAGATGATTATTTAGAAAATTTCTAAACGGTGAGACATTTCTAAGCACATAATCAGGAGAGGAAATCACTAAGGAAAAGATCAGTCATCTGACTACCATATATCATATTTCTTTCTCTCAAAACATAATTAAAATGGACAGAAAGAAATAAAGTAGAAAAATCAGAAAATATGTTGAGAAAAAGGTTGATATCTTTTATGTAAATAAAGAGCACATCTAAATGGATAATAAGGCAGATCCTAAAATAAAAATGAGCAACTGTCCAAAAAGAAAAAAAACAAAGGAATATAGAATAAAAAACACTTTAATTATATTTTTGTTTATCCTAGTAGATAAAAATCAGTGACTTATTTATTAATTAAAGAAATACCTCATTCTAGATAGCAGAGTGAAAATTTTAGAAATCAAGTTGGCATTTTGCATCAGAAGCTAATGAGTTCCCACATTGAGTTTACTTCTGTGAATCTTTCCTAAGGAAATAATTATTAATGTACACAACAAAGCTGCATCTACAATGAGTCATGGCAGCATTATTTACAATAGCCAAAATTTGAGATCATTTTGGAAAATCTAGAATAATTCAGCAATAATTCAGTGCTAACAGTGATTGTTATATTGTTTTATAAAATGATTAAATACTTAAAATATTAAATGAAAAAGCCAGAAAAACACTTCTATAGATGATATACTTTCATCCATATATAAAATGCAAGATTTAAAATATATACAAAGATTGAAAAGAAATACACCAAAGATTAAGTGATTTAAATGCATGATGAGTTTTGGGTAGTTTAGCCATCTTAAAAATTTTTTTGCTGTATTTTCCAAACTTTCTAAAATGAATGTTTATAAAAACAAAACTTTATTTTATGAAACTGGAAAATTTTGATGGCACATTCTGCAACCTAACTCCCCATGCACAGGGCTCTGGGGATGCTAATTAGAAAATGATGAGTTAATTAAAGTTGTGTG
Organism: Carollia perspicillata; assembly: GCA_004027735.1. Lineage (NCBI taxonomy): Eukaryota > Metazoa > Chordata > Mammalia > Chiroptera > Phyllostomidae > Carollia > Carollia perspicillata. Next base: position 8,387 of record PVKM010032231.1, read on the forward strand.
CTTAGTCTCTATGGCAAGGATTTCCTTTAATCCAACAGTGGTTTTTCTCTCCATTTGCAGAATGTGGTTTCTGGATGAAAAACTGAGAACAGACTGACCCTCTGGCCACAGCTATTCACGTCAGAGACGTGCAGTTGCAGGTGCATGCTGTTTGGTCTGGTTTGCCAAGTCAAAATAGCTGTGCTTTCCACTGTGGTGAGAGTTTCCAACTTCAGAAGGGGCAGGAGAAACTCTAAACTGTTTGCCCTTTGCAGATGTATTGAAATATTACCGAAATTTACTGGTTTTCCCTGATGTTTTTTTCCGCGCTTTTATCACTGCCCTGAAAATAAACAAGGAGGAGAAGGCTAGCATACCAAATGTGCTCTCAGTTACTAGGCAAAAGGATGTTTTCCTGAGCCGTACTGGTGCTCCAGTGCTGCTGGCTGGACATGAGAGCAAATAGAGAGAAATATAAAAGCCACATTTTCCCCTGCAGAACTTTATTATACACTTGAATGAGATAGTAGGCCTTGTACCAACCTCATACAGGAAGTCAGGGCACCGTTTCACAGGGAGCGGCAGGAAGCCAGGGAAAACTTGGGACACAGTCCATCCCAACCCCTGCAGGGGTGGGGGCTTCAAACAACCACTTTGTTCTCTAGTCTAATTTTCTCTCTCCCAGTCCCCACCACGGCGTTTGAGGTTTAATTAGCTATTGCTAATTAGGGCCACAAAGCTGAAAAGCGCCCCTATCTATAGTAGTGGAGAGATAAATGGCTTCATGATCTCCTATTGAAGTTTCCATGAGGATCACAGGACACATCCTGGGGACTGCCTTGTCATTGACACAGCCTTCTGGAAATCAGCACCTCACACACCCCAACAATCATGCACACCCCAGCCACTCTCGCTGCACCATGGCTGTGTTCATCCACACAGGACCCAGAGTCTAAGACACAGAGGAATGCAAGAATACCTCTAGAGCAGGGGTGTCAAACTCATTTTCACCAGGGGCCACATCAGCCTCTCAGTTGCCTTCAAAGGGCCGAATGTAATTTTAGGACTTTATAACTGTACCTATTCCTTAACAGTTAAGTGAGAGCTCGGCGCTGCTGCCAGGTAGAAACAAGGTGCCGGGCCAGATAGATAAAACAAGGTGGAGGGCTGGATTCGGCCAGCGGGCCTTGTGTTTGCCACCTGTGCTATAAAGCATCCCGAAGCAATTTGGGGACAAGAATTCTAAATGAGTATATCTTGTAGACTTGTGTTTTAGCCCTTAAGAAAAATTTCTTACCCCCTTCCTGCTCTTGGAGTGGGAGCACTTGTGTTAATTTTTGTAGAAGAAAGGGGCTGGAGAAGACCTCACTACCAATCATTTTTAAGGGCTCACCAAAGCATTCAAGAGCTGTCATCTGCCCACGGTGTTTCTCAAGCACCCCAGACTCTACGTACTACAATAAACAGGAAACAGTGACTGGAGTGACAGTGATAATAAAAAGAGCAAGAAGAGGAAGATTAACAAGTGTAATACACTAAAGAAGAAAACCATTGAGGAAACCATAGACGACTCCTGGAATGCCCTGTGAATCCACAAGTCTGTCATTTAGCAGGCAGGCACTCACCATTCCTTTAAAGCCTGCCTTGGTCAGGAGACAGAGTAGGGACAGCTGCTCTGCCATTCAGTCTCCAGAATCACCAACCAATAAGCAATGTCTGTGTGGGCGTGTGTGTTTCTTGTCCTTGCATGGCAGCGTGTCCTGAAAGATTTGGTTGTGATTCCCCAGGTGACATTGCTATTCCCAGTTCCAGGCCTTGGGGACACTGAAGGACCCTCAGCCCCCAAGTAATGACTGATTGAGCCTGCTTCATGAACCACATTTCCTACCCACCACTAAGTAGCTATTTGGACCCAAAACAATATACGAACTTCAGCTGTTGCCCCTTGTGGTCAGCATTTAAAGTGTACTCATAAGATATAGTTCCAAGGACAGCATAAATTCCTGTACTTCATTTCACAGTCAGATTGGGAGTCTTTGCGTGGTCTGTGGTGGGACCACCCTACCAGGATAGTGGTCCTGGGACAAACTAACCAGTAACTCAGATCCTGAGAAAATGGTCAGCCAGGACGAATGAAGTGCTGACCAGGGGCCAGTGTCGGAAAACACGTGCAAAGAATGAAGGATGGATATAGGTGCTTGCTTTAAAATAATCTGTAACCACGTTATGTGGTTCATGAATGAAAATAAAATCATGCATGGATTTGATTTATTCAATTATTTACTTATTTTGTGGTTCATACACCAATATAAATTGTCAGTGATGTGTGCCTAAGAAATAAACGCTATTTGTATAATTTAGGTGGCAAGCACTATAGAAAGTAAGTTATCACACATTTCCACTGTGACACTGGGATGATGATGATGATGATGATGATGATGATGATGGATAAAACTGCATTATTCACATATTAGCTAACTTAACTGTCATTGTAACTTCAAGGGCTGCTACTATCAGAATCTCCATTTTGCACACAAGGAAGCTCGGCTCTGATGAAGTTTTAATTCTGCATATTTTATATAAATGAAATCAGACACTATGTAAGCTTTGTGTCCAGTCCTTTCACTTAGTGTAAGGGTTTCCAGGTTCATTCCCACTGCAGCATGTATCAGTACTTCCTTTTCCTATTACTGAATAACAGCCTACTGTGTGGACATAACAAATTTTGTGTATCCATTCATCCTTTATGGACATTTGGGCTGTTTCCACTTTGGGGCTGTTGGAAAAAATGCTGCTATGACTATTCATGTATGAGTTTTTGTGTGAACATATGTTTTCACTTTGGGGTATATACCTAGGAGTGGAATTGCTGGGTCCTATAGAGTAACTCAGTTGCACTTTTTGAAATAGATCGACATTTTTAAAGGTAACTTTCCAAATATCCAAATTCACTTTTTGCAAGAAAATACAAACTTTGATACTTTAGAGTTATTTTTTAAACACCTTGCTAAACATGGAGGCATTTACAGTGCGTTGGTTCAAAGAATAAAAAGCCCCAAAGGAGAACAGAATAGCCTAGTGTTCATTGGATGCCTGCTAATTTCTCAGCAGAAGAGTTAACCTGTAGATCCAACAGAATGGAGCAAAAACAGCTGCCTGCCTGACTGTTCCTTTGGAGAGAAACGCCAAAGATGCTGAAACATCTGAACTGCCTTCTTGTTGGACAGCTCTGTTAAAAGGCACTGTGGATTCTATACCACTCTGAGGAGTTGTGCTTTCCATCTTTTCACATTGATTTAAATTAAAGCAAACAGAAGGGCAAAAGGATCACAGGGGCCTGGAGTTTTTCTAGTGTCGGGAATGGTTTCTCCCAATGTGTGTGTTCAAAGGTGATTTCCTTGCCTGAGGCTAGCTTGGATATTTTCTTGTTGGAAGTTTGATGGGAAAAACGTATTTGTGGCCTGTCTACCTTTACACAGATGGTATGAATGGTCATCTATCTTTCCAAAACAATCTCAAACAATGCCATCGAGTGAACAATCTGAGGGCGGAGGGAGGGATGTGGCACCCTCCCTCACACGCATGGCCAAAGAAGACAGTCACTGTGTCCATGCGCTTTCCTTGATTGTTCTCTAAAGACGGGCCAGGCCTCAAAAAGACAAACTCATGAATCCCTTGGTGCAGTTTTGCCCCTGGGATTAGAGGGGATGAGTTTACTTACTGTCAGATGATTATTGGTTTTCAGCAAACTCTGCTGCTACCAGAAATCTGTATCATGTGATCTGGGAGAAGAGAAGATTCCTTCTGCAATATGTTTTTCTTATTAGCTGTCTGCCAGGGCTGTTACAGGGAGAGGAAATGGAAAACTTCAATCTGTGACCATATGGCCAATGTATGGCCCTCTCAGGCTTCCAAGAATATTCTGTTTTTAATTTCCAAATGAAGTGATTTGGGTTTATCTTATTTTCTTGACCATCAGGGCCATAGTTTATAAATCCACAAATTCTTATAAAGTACCTGCTTTGAAAATGAGAGGCTGTGTGGCATAACAGGTGAGATTTTGGCTTTGAAGTCAGGGAGAGCTAAACCTGTAGCCTGATTGCCATTTGATAGTTATGCACCTGCATGCATGTGCCCCCACATCCACATACATCTGTGGGACAGTCACTTAACCTCCCTGAGTCTGGACCAAGTAAAACGAGGTGTGTTCAACACCCATAACAGTGCCCACACATAGTAAAATCTCAATAAATGAGAGAGATTCTTTTTCTTACCTTATTGTTATATGATAAGGGCTATAACAATAATATGGACAAGCTGCTGAGGTAACACAGAGGAGGGATCAGCCAACTGGCTGCCTTCATTCTCTCATGGCCTTTTTACTTTGTTTTCGTTTCTCCTTCTGACATAAAGCTTTTGTGTCTACTCAACTGCAGGCACTGGTCTAGGTATTGTCACTACTCTCCTTTGACATATCTGGTCTGATTTTAACAGCTCTCTAGCTCTACCAATTAGCACCCCCAATTCGCCCAGCGGTAACGAGAATGAAACCACAGCTGTTGAAGGCTGTATTCACTCTGGGGCTATTCTCAGTGTTAAAGAAGAGCTCCTTTTGTCTCTCCCTCCTGGCATTAGGCATTAGCTGGGTTGGCTCTCACCACCTCCCACTGCTGACTCCAGCGCCCGTGGCACTGGCTTACTGGGGTAGAGCCTGCATTAGCTCATGGTCTGTAGCAGAGCCTCAGTCGCAGTTCATCTGATTGATTTGCTCCTGAGCACTAGCAAGCTCAACGAGCCCAGCAGCTCTTTATGACATCTGGCACACACAGCAAATTCCTTCCAGCTCAGCTCGTGGAGCTGGGCTCTGTCCTGCCTTAAAACCAGCCCCAGCTCCTCAATTACCTTCTGCCCTTATTCATGCCCTGCCAGTTCCTCTTTGCTGGAATCTGGATGAAGCTGCTACATATGCCAAGGCTGGGAATCATTTATGAGGGCCTATGGGCCTCCTTCTTGTAAAGATGGCACCTGGAACGTGGCCGATGGAGTCGTTGTCCATATATTGCTGATTAGAGGTAAGAGGAAGAAGATGGAAATATTCAGAAGAAATCTTCCTGAAAGTCTTGGACATCTAGAAAAGGAGAGAGAGCAGTCTACTTTTTGACTTAGGGTCATCCAGTGCCCACATCAAAAGATCACAAGGTACAGCTATGAAGGAAGGTTGTCTTCATGGGCCCACTGGGAAAGTACACTCACCCCAAACGACTGAGGCCATTGCGGTCTTGCCTTTTGACATCACCCCACCTGGAAATGGGCATTTTCTCTCTTCCAGTCCTGAACACAGACAGCTGTGTACTTGGGGATGCCGCTCCTGTAGGACAGCTTGCTTCCCCTTCTTGGTGGGAGAAGGAACTGCGCTAGTGGAACACAGTAAAAAAAGTCATCTGTGAAGTTGAAGAGGGAGGGGACAGGTGGAGATGCTCACCTCGACCTGGAGAGAAGTTCTGCAGAAGGCATTTCTGGGTGTGCCCGCTCTATTTCTTTAATCCCTTGTTTCTCTGTGGTTTTGCTGCATGCGTGCCTAGGCCTGTCACACACAACAGCGCGTAACTAGAAAAGTCTCTGGCCTCACAGGAAGAGGGAGATCCTCCTGATAATATTCTCCAAAGTGTTGGCCGAGAGCAGGAAAGGGGAGTCACAGGGCACATCTGTGGTAGTAATTCCTTTTGCTCACACTCAGACTGTCTTCTCCCTTTCCTCTTCTCTTTGATGGTAGGACATGCACACACTCCATGCTCCATTTCCTCACACTCTGAGGGGAAATCATCCAGTTGAGTAGCCCCCCATAGAAAGGGATAAACTTAATCACTAAAATATGCATGCTTGCTTTGACATTCCAAACACTATTCAGCTCAAACGAATCTTGGAGTATCTGAGCCATAAGACACCATGAGATCACGAAGAGGCTGGGAAAGAGTCCCATCCAAGGAACCAGCTAATACCAAGCTCAACAGGTTTGAACATCTCTCATTCGCATATTTCCATTGATCCCCCAGTCAGCACCGCTCCACTGAAAATCAGCCCACAGTTCACCGCCCTGTCCGAGTTCTGCCTTAGAAGTGAAAACATCTTGTACATTGTCACAGATCGTATGTCTGGGTCATCAGTAGAAGCCCTTGTATATTTACTACCAAAGACGTAGGATGCCCTTTTTATTACGGGACAAAGATTGAATACCATGACCAGAAACATTTTCTTGGTCACGTCTAAGAGAGATGGGATCTCTAGTGTGTTAGCCCCGCAGTGTTACTCAAGTGACTTTAGATGCAAATGGATGCCATGGGTGGCTTTGAGGATAAAAAGAAACTGCGAATGGGAGACTCAAGGGGAAGGTAGGGGGTAGCTATGGAAATTTCATCCAACAGGTGTTCTAGGAATAGGAGATCCAAACACAGCTGTGACCCAGTCCCTGTTCTTCAGACAGCAACAATCTAGTAGACAGTGCAGACAAATTAGCAAACAATTACAATAAAATGTGAAATATAGAGGTCTGAACAGGATAGATAATTAATGAAATGAAGGGGAGGTTAATTCTTTCCTGGGGTTCAGGGAAGGTTACCTTGGTGAGGCAGAAATAATTGTCACTCTCATTTAATAGATGCGGAAACCATGACAAAGCCAGATTGAATGGTTCCCCTAAGGTACCACAGCAACTAGCAGGTGACCAAGGTCTTTCAGCTTCTAGACTGACTCCCTTTCCATTGCATCCCAGCTGCCCTGGGTGTGGGACTGGCAGGGTGGTAGGAGGGAGACGTCGGTAGGGGTTTTCAAGGATGGTGGGCTGGGGCTAGTCAGAGCAGGAACAAATCTGCCTTTACATCCTGATCACAGAGGAGAAAACTTAAAATCCTAAACAGGGCAGTTTGCATGCAAGCAGTGGTGTGGTCACCTATAAGGCATGAACACACACACTACATTTTCTTGTTAAAATTTGCTTTACAAGGGGATATGGTCTTTATTCTACTCCCGGTAGTAAATTTTTTAACAGGATACAGTAAATGTTTCATAAATGTTAGCTGTCATCATCAACAACATTACTATTATGATGATTGTAAAGATGGTAGATTATCTCCTGAGAAAGAAAACAATGAGCCTTCAGAAGATTAGAGAGTAAGGAGGATGCAGAGCGTGCAGTGGAAACAGAGGGCTCGCCAGCAGAAAGTTGTGGCCGGGAAAGGGACCCTACACCAGGCTCGGCATGCCGACTCCTCAGGAGGTCCAAACAGGCTGGGAGAGTCAGGAGCATTTTTCCAAACTCCCCCTCCCCATCCTAACTTCCAATAACCAGACATTCATCAAGCCATCAGAGAGGCCATCCCTCATCCTGGACGGAAACACAGGCTCTGGAGCCTACTGTCTGAGTCCGAACTCTTCTTGTGTCATTCAGGGTTGTGTAATTCGGGAATATTTCCTAAGCATCCTGTACCTCCATTTCTCCATTTATAAAATGAGAATAATAACAGTGTTAGTAACTTACCTGATAAGGTATGTATGATAGTTAGATTTAATTAACTTCATAAGTTAAATTGAATATATACGAAGCAGCCATACAGCCATTGCTTTCATGTTGTAAGTGATGTCATCTGTATAATGACTGTTGTTAGCATGCCCTGGGCCTAAAGCATCATCCCTGCTCACAATCTAGTAGGAGAAAAAGACAGTTAGAGAGGTAAGTGCAATGGGGGCACGGGCAAGGGTGCAGGGTAAAATGCATTGAGGAAGAGGTAATACCCAAGTTGAGTTTTCAAAAAGTTAGGAAAGGGAATATGGGTGAGAGCATTCTAGAAAGAGAATGCTCTTTAACAGCAAGGAGACATGGCACTCTGTGGTGCGTTCAGAAGCAGTTAGGAATTCAAGATGGTGGGAGAACAGACTGGGAGGGGAAATGAACTAGAAGGGAACTTGGTGCCTTCCATGCCAAGTAAGAATCTATAACACGTGCTGAACACAGAAAGGGCTCCATCGTGGATTTCAAGAACGGAGTGATGTGATAAGACCTGTATTCTTTCAAGATCACTGAAAGGAGCGCGGAAAGGTTGGAAGGGGACTGAAAGTATCAGCTG
>PVKM010032232.1:0-16480 GCA_004027735.1 Carollia perspicillata
AAAAAAAGAAACTCCACAGTCAAGCTACAAATTGGAAGAAAATTATAACTCACATGTCTGGTGAAGGACTTTTATATAAAATATATAAAGAACTCTCAAAACCCAATAATAAGAAAATCAGCCCTGGCTGGTGTAGCTCAGTGGATTGAGCACAGGCCTGTGAAGCAAAGGGGTCGCCGGTTCAAATCCCAGTCAGGGCACCTGCCTGGGTTGCAGTCCAGGTCCCCATAGGGGACACATGAGAGGCAACCACACACTGATGTTTCTCTCCCACTCTTTCTCCTTCCCTTCCCCTCTCTGTAAAAATAAGTAAATGAAATATTTTTAAAAAAGAAAAGAAAATCAACTACCCAGTAGAGAAATGAGCAAAAGATTTGAATAGACACTTCACCAGAGCTATACAGATGGCAAATAGCCACATGAAAATTGACTCAGCATTATTAGTGAAACCCCACTCAAACGGACTTAAACAGAAAGGTCAAATAAATTAGTTTCCATTTTGAAATTCCAGAGAGATTGACAATGGTCAGTCCAAACGTTTAATGATACAGTTGCTTTGGGAGGGAGAGCAAGCCCTCCACTCTGTTGCTAAGGCAGACAGGCCCCTGGCTATTGATAAGATGGATGGTAGCTCCACACAAGCTATATGCCGCCTTTCTTATGTCCAGTCTAGCGACAGCACTTCCGTCACTGAATTACAAGCTGAGGTCCAAAAATTACTCTGATTGGCCTGTTTAGATCATGTATCCACCCATGATGAAACAATGCCAGTGGCCAGTAAATAGATTTATGCTGATTACTTTAAACCTGAGCCACATGCCCCAACCCTTGAGTCATGGATAATGTTAGCTTCCTCCAAAGTTTAAGGATTTTATTTAATTTTAAGTATATTTTATTGATTATACTATTACGGTTGTCCCATTATTTTTCTCCCCTTTATCCCCCTGCTTTCTGCATCCTCTCCACCCCACTTAGTTCATATCCATAGGTCATACATGTAAGTTTTTTGGCTTCTCCATTTCCTGTACTGTTTTTTTAACTAAAAGATTTTTAAATTTTATTTTTAGAGAGAGGGGGAGGGAGGGAGAACGAGAAGGAGAGAAACATTGATGTGTGGTTGTCTCTCACGTGCCCCCCACTGGGGACCTGGCCCACAGCCCAGGCATGTGCCCTGACTGGGAATCAAAGCAGTGACTCTTTGGTTCACAGGCTAGCACTCAATCCACTGAGCCACACCAGCCAGAACTCTTATACTATTTGTAATCTATCTACTCCTGTCTATTTTGTACCTACCAAGTATGCTTCTTATTCCCTGTAACTGTTTCCCCATTTTCTCCCTTCCCCCTCCCCACTAATAACCCACCATGTGATCTCCATTTCTGTAATTCTGTTCTAGTTTTTTCCTTGGTTTGTTTTTGTGGTTGTTTTTGTTTTTGTTTTTGTTTTTAGGTTCAGTTGTTGATAGTTGTGAGTTTGCTGTCATCTTACTGTTCATAGCTTTGATCTTCTTTTTCTTAGATAAGTCCCTTTAACATTTCCTATAATAAGGATTTGGTGATGATGAACCCTTTTAACTTTACCTTGTCTGGAAAACACTTTATCTGCCCTTCCATTCTAAATGATAACTTTGCTGGGTAGATTAATCTTGGATTAGTCTAGGTTCTTGCTTTTCATGACTTTGAATACTTCTTTACAGCCCTTTTTGCCTGTAAGGTTTCTTTTGAGAAAGAAATCAACTGATAGACTTATGGGAACTCCTTTGTAGGTAACTCCTTTTCTCTTGCTGCTTTTAAGATTTTCTCCTTATGTTTAATCTTGGGGGATTTAATTATGATGTGCCTTTGTGTGGTCCTCTTTGGGTCCAGCTTCTTTGGGACTCTCTGCAGTTTATGGACTTATATGTCAGTTTTCTTTGCCAGACTGGGGAAGTTTTCTTTCATTATTTTTTTAAATAAGTTTTCAATTTCTTGCTATTCCTCTTCTCCTTCTGGCACCTCTATGATTCAGATGGTGGAATGTTTGAAGTTGTCCTGGAGCTTCCTAAGCCTCTTCTCATTGTTTTGAATTCTAGTTTCTTTATTCTGTTCTGGTTGAATGTTTATTTCTTCCTTTTGTTCCAAATTGTTGATTTGAGTCCTGGTTTCCTTCCCTTCACTCTTGGTTACCTGCATATTTTCCTTTATGTCACTTTGTATAGCTTTCACTTCGACCTTTTTTTTCCAACCATACTCAATCATTTCTGTAAGCATCCTGATTACCAGTATTTTGAACTCTGCATCTGATAGGTTGTCTCCTCATCACTTAGATTCTTTTCTGGAGTTTCGATGTCTTCTCTCATTTGGGCCATCTTTCTTTCTCTCAGCTCACCTGTTAGGTTGTAAGGGGTGAACCTTAGGTATTCATCAGAGCAGGGCAACCCACATAACTGGGTTGTGACTCTGTATGTGGGGTGGGGTCAGAGATGGAACAAGGCTGCTTGCTCGGCTCTTGCCCTGCTTTCAAGAGACTGGCAGTTTCTCCCACTACTACAACCATACAGGGTTCTACAGACAGAGGTTCTGGGACTTTATTTTGCCCACTCTGGAACCCTTGGGTTGCACTGTCTGTCTCTCCAGTTGTTGCCTCCCAGTTTATCTGCACAGAAATATGGGACCTCCCAGTCCATCAGCTGCCGTCTTGCCTGCCTGGTCCACCAGCACCTCTTGCTGGTCATCCCCTCCACCCCAGCTGTCTGTCTCCACCTCTCCTACCAGTCTGGATGAATGTTTCTTCTTTAATTCTTTGGTTTTCGGACTTCCATACAGTTTGAGTTTCTGTCCATTCTGGTTGTTTTTTGTTTTTTTAATTTGTTGTTGTCCTTCTTTTAGCTGTGTGAGGAGGGTGGAACATTATCTACCTATACCTCCATCTTGGCCATATCTAGTTTAAGGATTGTAATAGAGGCACGGTGACTACCCAACTTCAGTAAATAGAAGTCTCCAAGGAAAGGTGAAAAGGATTTTGGTGAAAAGGCAGGCCTAGTGCCTACCACACACCATCACTAAATTATTCTGAGATTTATAATTTGCATTGAAGTCTTGCTTAGTAACTCTTCATGTCTCCACATTGAGATCATTCGTCAGAAAGGAAAATATTGTTTTTCTAATTATATTTACAAAAAGAGAACTAAAATCAAATATTGAGAGCCTACATGAGGCTATCAGTGTCAGTTTTTTCCTTGCAGTTAACTACTACAGACTTGTACATTGTGACCCTTCATTTCTGCTTGCAAACATGTTTGGAAAATGGCTCATTTAAAAAAAACATAGTGCCCTGGCTGGTATGGCTCAGTTGTTTGGGTGTCGTCCTACAAAGAAAATGTAGCTAGTTCTATTTCCTGTCAGGATACATGCTTAGGTTGCAGGTTAAATCCCCAACTGGTGCACATAAGGAAGGCAGCCAGTTGATGTTTCTCTCACATTGATGCTTCTCTCCTCTTTCTCCCATCCCCTCTCTCTAAAAATCAAAAATCAAAATTAAATTTAAATAAGAGAACATAGTGATAAGTTAACAAGTGTGGAAATTAATTTAAGAAATACTCCATATTTTGAAATTTTCCTCCTAGCCATCTTAATCAGTTGTGAGTTCTGCAAGGAATACAATGTTGTTCCTTAAATAACACTCTTTTCTGGCTGGTGGCCTTCTTCTTTGATCAGGATGTGCTCATGGAGCTCCTAGAACAGTGTGCAGATGGACTCTGGAAGGCTGAACGCTATGAGCTGATTGCTGACATCTATAAACTCATCATCCCCATTTATGAGAAGCGGAGAGATTTTGAGGTATCTGAGTGGTTTGTTTTTTCCAGTGTATAGGACAGTGGAGTGACATATATCCCCAGACTTTCTTACACGCAAGAGAGGAGACAGACCACTATCAAAGATGAGCAAGTGGTCTCTGACCCTCCACTTGGTGGTGGTGGTCACCAACCTCAGAGCCATCAGGCATTGTACACACAGGCCCCACCTCTACGCAGACCCCAGATCTCAAACAACAAAGATTGGTAGTTTTAGCACTCTACTTTTGAAAGGTTGCCAGGAACAATTTTATAATCACCAGGTGCCTTTTTTTCTCATAATGCTTTGTTGCTCTACCTGCGTGGGAAAATAAAGGATAAGAACATCATGATAAGACTTTATCATCTCTGACATTTCATGTTAACTTGAAAGCAGAATTTGCTTACCACATTGTGGAAATTTGATGGGTCCTCATGTGCAACCTGGCCCTTTGGATAGGAAACATTACAACTCGTAGATGATCACTAACATTTGTGCAGTCAAAATATATTCTTGATTTTTTAAAAAAACTCAAGTCCAAGGATTTTTCACCCACATGATCTCATTTGTTATTTTTAAATTGATTTTACTAGTTACAAGTAGGAAGATAAGGGTTTTGTTCTGCTTTCCAGAGGCTAGCCCATCTGTATGACACTCTACACCAGGCCTACAGCAAAGTGACTGAGGTCATGCACTCAGGCCGCAGGCTCCTGGGGACCTACTTCCGAGTGGCCTTCTTTGGACAGGTGAGCCTCCTCTCTACTCTGTAGGCTGTCCCAAGTCCTTTTTTATTTTTTAACTCCATAAAATTGTATTTTGTAATTTTTCTGCTGCTTGTAAATGCTAATTTGATGAATTTGTCATATTTAGTATGACTCTTATCTTCCTCATTAGTAAACTTTCTGCTTTTTTTTCTTCCTATCTTTTCTTTATTACCTTCTTAAGGCAGCGGTAAGTTCTCCCTCCATAAGACTTTCTTAGCAGCATCTTTGGTACTTCATGTGGTTTGCAAGTTTCTTTTACAAGTCTGTCCAGTCATTACAGACTCCCAAAATAATTAACAGTTTATTTCATTTACAGAAATAAATCATCTGTGTCCTCATGCATCTATACTGCATGTTTTAAACCAAAACTAAGACTGTCTGGTTTCTTTTATCCCTGTGCATTTCTATGTCTTGTAATATAATATCTCCACAAGTATATTTATCATTGTAATATTTCAGAAACCCTATATGAATGGGTTAATTTAAATTTAACTGAACATTTAACCTCCAAGTCTCTAACATAACTAAATGATATAAATTATAATCCATTTATTTAGAATGTGTGGTTTTCTGTGAGTATTATGTAACCTTAAATTTATCCTGTTATTGTCTTTTATAACTTCATAGCAATACCAGTTTACAGACAGTGAAACAGATGTGGAGGTAATTACAGTAAATGCTTAATAAGCAAATAATGTAGTGAAATTACTGCATCTAAACTCCTATTTTGATGTGGGTTTTTTTTGTTTCATATTAGCCTGCTTTTTCAAAACACATACTGTAGTTTCGACACCATTTTTCCTCTTGCATTTTAGATGAGAAATGTTTTGTTTTAATTTATTTCAAATATTAACCCCAATCTTCACTGATAAATTTTCAACCTTTTTCACTTCCCATGCAGTTCTAAGCCTTGTTTTTATTCAGACATGATTGGTGCTAAAGCATGATGATAATGAAATGTTGATGATATGATACCATATATGACTACTAATAATGAAAATATTTTCTGATATCATGCTATAGCCCTTCAATATTTTTCTCATCAATATAGCAAAATAGAATTTATGCAAACTTTACATAGCTTTTGCTGAACCTATTCCAGACCTATTTATGCCATAAAATCCTATATAAGTGGGAACATTCAGGAGAAGGGATGTGTGTGTATTTCTGAGGCCTGTCTCGAGCAGGCTGCTGAGTTCTGTTTCTTGGGAATGTGAAACAGGCTTGAATCCCATCATCAGACTTCACCAAGAGAACGCAGTCTTAAATCTCCAATCTTGCATTTCACTCAACACTTAATGACAGCATTTTTTAATGAGTTTGCAATTGTGCATTTTTCCTTTATCTTTGTACCCAGACTTCATGTTATTATCATTTTCCTTCCTATTTGAAAAGCCTGTTTAGTTAGGATTTTATATTAGAGTCATTTCTCATTTTTTAACCCTTATAATAACTTTCCTGGGTGGTAGCCTTGGGCTTGTATTTCGTGATAGTTCTCTAATTGTGCTCTATGTCACAGGGATTCTTTGAAGATGAAGATGGAAAGGAGTATATTTACAAAGAACCCAAGCTCACACCTCTGTCAGAAATTTCTCAGAGACTCCTTAAACTTTACTCAGATAAATTTGGTTCTGAAAATGTCAAAATGATACAAGATTCTGGCAAGGTATGACTATGCTTGGGAACGTATTATGGCAATATAATATCATTTTGATTATTAATGATTGACCATATATATTTATAATTGTGCATAGAAAAAAACGAAGACCAAGGAAAAAAAATAAGAATGGTTGGCCTTGAGTAGCAAGTGTGTAATTTTCTTCTTAATACCTTTTCTTTCTGTGCTTTCCAGATGTCCTTCATTAAGCAAATTTTTATTTTATAATTTAAAAAAGACATTCATTTACAAATTAATGTCTGAAAGAATATACCTTTTTTAGTTCAGATATTTAGAAACTCTGTGAAAGGAGTGTCCAAGGTTCTATTTCTCATAGCACTTCTCCCTTGCTCTTAGCATGGGCCTATTTACCTGACACTCTGACTGATTGTTGGATATATGGACAGATGGACCAGCAGATGGACACATCAGGAAGTAAACTAGGTAGCGCACATTTGTAGAAATGAGATCTACCTTCCATATAGAGAGATTGTATTGCTCTCTTGAAGACCATTTCTAAACCTGCCTTGTTTTTCCTGTACATTTACGAGTATGTGTCCATCCCACTGTCTTCAGGATATCTCCAGAAAGTTGGATATCCCTTTGCTTCCTGAAACTCAGGCCAAAATAGACCTCCTGTTCTTTGCATTAAAAATGCTTCCCCTGCTCAGTTTCCAGCAGTGATAAGCTCTCCCTCTTTCAAAGTCCACCCTTTAGGAGGCTCTGTTAGGAGATTCACTAAAGCCCTGCTTTAGAGTCCCCAGTGTCTGGAATCTGGCTCCTTGGAGCCCTTCATTTCCTCTAGAGAAGAATCTTCTAGTCTCCTGCCTAAGTGGTAGGGAGGAAACAAAGAAAGGGTTGATTCTGAATTCTGGATGTAGGAGACAGGTAGAGGCTGAAGGTCTCATGTTTGGCCTGCAGCCTTTCACCTACTTGCCTTAGGTTTCACTCTGTACCTCATTCCTATTTTCCACTGACACTGGTGACTGCACTTAGACTTTTTGCAGATCAGTTTCTCCAATTAACATTCTATTCTCTTGTTGGGCGAGGACTAGGGAAGTGAGCCTGGTGTTCTGCTTCAGATAGACTTTGGGCCATTTGCCCTGGTTTCTGCCCCACCCCTCTCCTGGTCAACCTAATCCTAGTGCTAGTGCTTTAGAGATATTAGTCCATTCAGGCTGCTTTAACAAACACCATAGACTGGCTGGTTTATAAACAACAGAGATTTATTTCTTACGGTTTTGGAGGATGGGAAGTCCAAGATCAAGGTGCTAGCAGATTCAGTATATGGTGAAATCCTTCTTCCTGATTCATAGGCAGCTATCTTCTCTCTTTGTCCTCACATGGTGAAAGGGGTAAGGGAGCTCTTTGGTGTCTCTTTTGAAGGGTACTAATCCCATCCTAAGGGTTCTACCCTCATGACCTAATCACCTCCCACCTTCTAATACCACCACATTGGAGGTTAATATTTCAACCTGTGAATTTGGGGGGGAACATAGACATTCAGTCTGTAACATCAGGCTTCTCGGTGATGCTCTGACTCGTTACCCCTCTCTGTCAGAACTTGGATTAGAACTTCTTCTCTCTGCCAAATCAAATAGCATACCTCCATTCACCTGCCTTCCAGAAATTCATTAAAGTCTCTCATCCACAGCTGCCTTCTGTCCTCTTTTCTTGGTCTTTGCACATAAATTCTATATTGCCATTTTAACAGATTCACACAAAGGAAAGGGGATAAACACCAGGAATCTCAATACAACTATATTAAGGCCTACTTTCTTCCTAGATAAATTACTCAGGTCTGATTTGCCTTTCTCTCTGAAACTGAAACCTTTATCTGGGTCAAGTTGTGGCTTGAAAATTATAGCCTATTCTCAAGACTCTCAGGTATTCTTCTTCCCCTTTTCATATGTAGTCCTTGATGTAGCAGCTGAAAGACTTCCTAGACCTTCTCTTCCCCTAATTACCAGTCCTCCCTTCCTTCTACTGAGACACATGTACTGCTTTGAAAATGAAGACTAGGGAAATACCACTAAAATAATAGGGAAGAATGTTCATTTCCACTGCTTTAAATTGTTTCTGCTAAAGAAAGTTAAGTTTAATAGGTTTGAATACAATTGCAGTGATTGGCCAGATGGCCTTTTCTAAAATAGAAATAACTCATGAATATGTATTTTCTTAACTTTGAAAGGTTAAGGCATTTTCACATCTGTTTTCATTTTTCTTCACAATCGTCTCTAAGAGAACAGTGATGC
The DNA here is from genome assembly GCA_004027735.1 of Carollia perspicillata. Lineage (NCBI taxonomy): Eukaryota > Metazoa > Chordata > Mammalia > Chiroptera > Phyllostomidae > Carollia > Carollia perspicillata. Next base: position 8,489 of record PVKM010032232.1, read on the forward strand.
ATGATAATTTGAGACCAGTAAAACTATCTTGGCTATGTTTGTTTGCCTATGCTGATGCCAATCTACTCTCTAGGCTCTCTGAATTTCTTTCGTGTCCTCTTTTATTGTTCTAGAAGCTTGAATATAATTCATATGTGCAAAATTGATTTGTCTCCCTAATAAGTTAGCTTTGGGTTTGTATGGAAAATGCCTATGTTTAATTTTCTAGCATGTCCCAGAAGTTAAAGCACCAGTAATTCCAGAAGTGTTTTTTTTTAAAGCATAATGTGCTGAGTTAATCAAGAACTAAATTTATGGTTAGATTAGTTTAAGATTATTAGGTTGTATCTGTATTTAATTAATTCATCTACATCTGTTTACATCTAATCTTTCTACAGATTAATTATAATTTGGGGACCTTGGTTTTGAATATTTTTACTGAAATAAACATTTCAATGTTATGAAAACATAGTGGGGAATTATAATTCTAGATTAAACAAGACTAAGAATACCACAAGTAAATATAAAATGTGATCATTGATAGTTTTTGTTTCAAACACAAATAGCTATAAATAACATTCTGGGGACATTTGAGAAATTTTAATACAGACTGGGTATTGGGGTATATTAGGGAAATAGTATTAATTTTCTTAGGTATGATAATGTATTTTGGTTATGGAAGAGAATTTCTAGTATTTAGGAGATGGTGGCTGAAGTGTCATGATATATACTACTTACTTTGAAATGGTTCAGCTAAAAATACTTTGTGTGTGTATATAATTGAAACAAATCTAGCAAAATATTAGCAATTGTTTTAAGTGGTAGGTATGTTCTTTGCACTATTTTTTTTCAACTTTTCTGAATTTGTCCAAAACTTTTACTAATAAAAAGTGGAAAAACACAGTTTAGGCATGGTTTGAGGGATTACTTCAGCTAGCACCAGTCTTCTATTTTATTTATTTATTTAAAGGTCAACCCTAAGGACCTGGATTCCAAGTATGCATATATCCAGGTGACACATGTCATCCCATTCTTTGATGAAAAAGAATTGCAAGAAAGGAAAACGGAGTTTGAAAGATCTCACAACATTCGCCGCTTCATGTTTGAGATGCCTTTCACTCAGGCTGGGAAGAGGCAAGGTGGGGTTGAGGAGCAGTGCAAACGGCGCACGATATTGACAGGTATGGTTTCCCTGGCTCCTCCCTTTAAGAATCACATCTACATGGCAGCCTGAACATCAAACATAGAGCTCTCTAGAAGGGATCCAGAAGCTTCTATAATTGGAAGTTTCCTTCAAGCTTAGTTAACTTTCCTCACAAATCCATTTCAGTTTAACATTTATCAAATGCTTGCTTTGGAATAGTCATGCATTTTTCTAGTTCTCTGTTTGCATTTTCTTCTACTAGCCCAGAAGTTCATATTCAATCTCAGGTCACTTACCGTTCTTAGAATCTGATGAAAACAGTGAGTATTTACCTCCTCAGAATGCTTCTGCACACAATTTCAGGTGATTTACAGACTCCTTCTGAAACCCACATGGACCCCTCCTAAACCTGTGGCCACCAGGGCAAGAACCCCTGCGCACAGTACTGTATTTTCCTCATAGGAAGAGACCCTTTATGATCTCATGTCCCATCATGTGATCGGCGCGATCACATGGCACATTATAATAAATAAAAGAGCACTGCTAAGGTACAGCATTTCAGGTGAGGCTCTGCTCTCACAATTGTATACTTCAAAGGGGTGAATTCTGTGGGATATGATTTATATTTCAATAAAGCTGTTAACAAAGAAAGTATGGCTCATTATAAAATAGCTCAGAACAGCATATTACAGAGAATTTTCACCCTCGTGGAACTGGGATAAAAGGTAAAAATTGTATTAAAAAAACCTACATTCTTTTTTTTTTAATCCTCACCTGAGAGTATGTTCATTGATTTTAGAAAGAGGAAGAGAAAGAGAGAAACATTGCCATGAGAGAAAAGCATCAATCAGTTGCCTCCCATACACACCTCGACCTGGGATGGAATCCGCTACCTAGGTGTGTGCCCTGACCAGGAATGAAACTTGCAACCTTTTGGTGTATTGGATGATGCTCCAACCAGTTGAGCCACCTGGCCAGGGCAAAAACTTAAATTCTTAGAGAAATGGTTCCTACTCCTGCTCTTAAAATAATAAAATAACATGTAAAACACACACAGTATTGTCCCTCCTCTATATGTCATGAATTGTTTTTCTAACGGACATAATGGCACGTTCTTCTTCAATGAGGCAAGATAGCTACATTTCCAAATGGGGTCATTTCATGAGAACTGTCAGCTTACAGTGTTCATCACTATAGTAGTGATGACCTTAAATCGGTGCTTCTCCAAGGTTGTTCCTGGATCTGCAGCATCAGCATTACCTGGAAGCTTGTTAGAAATACAAATTTTCCAGCCCAACCCAGACCTATGAATCAGACACCAGGGGTAGGAGGGACATTGAATTGTGGTTCACAAGCCCTTCAAGTGATTCTGATGCCACTCAAGTTGGAGAACTGCTGCTTTAAATAAATTCCACTCACTTATGAGTCAGGGCCAGGATTTTTTATTATGATTATTTTACTTGGGTACCATACTGATTCATGAACCATTATTACCATAGGGTATTTTCCCCAGGCATGTTTCCATCAGGGTTACTGTTTACCATTTTATCACAGAAATATTCTAGATTAGATAAACAAGCAAAGCTCTATACTTGCAAAAGCATAGAGGCCCAAGAGTAATTCCACTCCAGGAGAGGCAAAATAGACACGCGTTGTTGCCTTGGAAAATAACCACCTTACACAGCTGGGAGGCTGAGAAAGTGTGGGCAGTGCAAAGCTTGGGCCTGGGTCTTGCAGACCTGGGTCACACTCACTTTGTGGTCTTGGACAGGTCACTTTAACCTCTCTGTGCCTTAATTTCCTTATATGTAAAAGAGTTTTACTTTCCATCTCCTATTAAAGAACTTTGTAAATCATACCCAGGAGAGGAAAGAATGTACATCATTTTGCTATATCTTACCTACCATTGAACACCTTGCCCCTGACATTGATGATAACTAAAAGGAGATTGTAGTACAACACAAAAACAAGGGTGTATGTATATCGGAAGGATAAGTTACTGGGCAGTGTGAAGAGTTAGATAGAGAGTTATAAAAATGCTACTGAAAACTATTATCAACCTTTATGGTTAAAGATACACAGACCAGGATATTCTACAAACTTTGAACTTGAGAGTTTTTCCTCATGTTATTAATACCTCAGGTTCTTCTTTCATTGAATTGCTTCAAACCTGACCTTTTGGCCATCCAAGATGTGGGGGAGCCCCAGTCCTCTGAATCCAGCAAATGCTCACTGTTCTGGTAGCTCAGTCAGCTTCAATTTGTAATCATTTAAAAACCTAATAATCACCCTCGTGGTCCCTTTGGTGTACAAGACATTTCTGACCCTACCTCCCAACATGATCCCCTCCATTTCTTCTTTCATATAGGACCTCTGGCCTGGGGTTTCTCTCTCAGAGTCTTCCAAATCATGCCCAGACTCCCACTCAGGTTGGAAATACTCTCCTCCCTTCACTTTGTATTCAGTCTAATCAGACCATATAATCAGTCCTCAGCCTTCTCTTCCCCGACCTCCTTCTTAAAGAACTGCAGATCACTAGTGCAGGCCATTTATGAATAAGGTGATAGCTCACTGAATCCATCACCTAATTTTTCACCTTCCAAGCCACTTAGCTCCTTCATTTAGCCATTTGGGCTGTGATACATTTATTAATTCAGCAAAATTTCTTGAGCAAAGGCAGTGTTCCAACTTAACATACTAACAAAACAAAACTCTCTAGCTTGTGCACCTTGTATACTAGCAGGAGGAGATAAATGATAAGCAGTAAATATAATGCATAAATGTATCTATGTTGGAAGATAATATATGTTCTAAACAAAAGCAAGAGGAGATTGGAAACGTGGAGTTGAATGTGAGGGTTGCAGTTTAAATAGGGTGACTAGGGTGGACCTCATTGAAGAGGTGACATTTGAGTTCAGACCTGAAAGAGGGAGTAGGGTTGTGAAAATATGTAAAGGGAGAAGGAACTGTATAAGAATAAACTCCATATTTCACATGCTAACAACTGTAAACCTACTTTTGCCCCACCCTGCCTCTTTAAATCAACAGTTATAATCACAAGAAGCAGTAACTCAGGACTTCTTTGCCAGGTGAAATCAGTATAATCCATGGACATCTCATAAACATCCTTGGAATTGTTTTTTCTCTCCAAAATAGAGGTGGTACTGCACCACAGCACTCAATACTATGATAAAACTAATTGTATGTGTTTTAACTTGACTGTCAGCCTCATGGAATGTTTTCATAGGTGCTTCTTCATTATAAATGGGAAAGTTGTCATGCTTCTCCATAAAGTACATCAGTCTCTCCCATCCAGGTACCCTTTTGGTCTGCGGGTCCTCCCCCCATTTCCCTGGCTAGTAAGCAGCAGTGCCCAGGTCTTGTCACATTTTCAAGGGAGACTTTGGTTTAAGTAGGATTTATCGGTCCCAGTGTTGTCACTTAAAAACTCCACAAGGAATACAAAAGAAACATGAGACACAGAGCCTGACTTTAAATTGATAAAATTTTTAAAAACTAAGGCCAGTGAGTGTGTGACAAATGAGGCTGTATCAGGTTGAACATTCCTCCAGCTTTGTCCAGACTTTGGGTGGCCCCTTGGAACTCTGTGTTCTATGAGACTGGCCTGTTTTCTCATCTTGTGATAAGTCCTTTCTGAGTAACACCCCACCCCAGCCACTTACTAAGTAGTAACAAATCCAAACTCACTCTCTCATCTTATTTTTGCTTGTTAAAAAATAGCTTTTAAGCATATACCTAAAGGTCAATTAGTAAATAGATGTTAAATGAGCATATTTACAGGTATTTATATACCATATAAAGCAAGAAAGTAGAAATGTGAAACAGACCCAAATTAGAACCAACTGTTTCTCTGTTCATTTTTAAATTTAACTCTTTAGTGTTGATATGTTCAGGTGTCTTATGATAAAATAATACTGATTTTGGGAGGGAGAGGGGTAAAAATCATATGAGAGACTTGTGGCCAAGATGGTGGCATAGGTAAACATGGCTTGCCTCCTCACACAACCACATAAAAATTACAACTAAATTATAGAACAGCCATCACTCAGAACCATCAGAAATCAAGTTGAATGGAAGTCTGACAGCTACAGAATTAAAAGAAACCATGTCCATCCAGATGGTGGGAGAGGCAGAAGAGCAGAATGGGCTGGTCCCACATCCACATGTGGTGGGTTAAAATTCAAAAGAGATATCTCAGGAGCAAGGAGTCCCAGCCCCACAGTAGGCCCCCCAGCCCAGGGTTCCAGTGTCAGGAAGATATATCCCCGTAACTTCTGACTACAAAAACCAGCAGGGTTGAGTCAGTGGAAAAACCTGTAGGAGTACAAAGCAGATCCCCTTAAAGAACTCACACATGAACTTCCTCAGATTCACTCCCTCAGAGCTCCAGCATCAGAGTAGCAGCTTGAAAGGCACCAGTGACATACAGGGAGAAACTGAAATGTCTGACATCAAGGTGTGAACTGGCAGGCAGCTTTCTCCCAGACAGAAAGGTGGACAGAGGCCATTGTTCCTTTTCTGAACCCTTCTCTCATAGAGCCAACAGGTTGGTACTATATCTGAGACTCCATCAACCTGGCTAACACTGTGGTTAGCCAGGAGATCCCCTGTGGTTCTATTCCACCCAACTTACGGCTGTTAACAGTCGCTTTTCCATATGAATGGCTGGTCTTGGCTCATGCTTCACAACTTCCTAAGTCCTTTCAAACAAGCAAGAGCTGGCCTCAGTGAGCCCCCAGCACCTGTACTTCTTGCTATGTCGCCCCAGGTACAGCACTAGTAGCAGCCAGCCTACATTCACAGCTTGGCTTTGACTGGGAATCTCCAAGCCCAGCACAAGTAGCAGCTATCTTAGATTGCTTTATAGCTCAGGCAGAATCCAAATGGTGGCCAACCTCGACCTGCACCACCTAGGAAACCCCAGGGCCTGTGCACCCAGTTGACATCTACAGAACATGACAGAGTACAACAACCCTGCCCTTGCACAGCTAATCCTCCATGGAGGGCAGAAGTTGGTTGTAAGTGGTCATAGACAATCCTTGCAGCTGACTGGCCGTGGTAAATCCCTCCCATTGACCTGCCAACAGCAGCCAATGCTCAACTACAAAAAGTACACTCAGCCAATGCAAAGGGCACACCTTGAATACCCAGCTTGGGTAATAGACGAGGCTGTGCCACTGGACCCTACTACATTAGGACAACTACATTATGCTATACTACCAAGACAGGAAGTCATAGCAGTTCTGCCTAATACATAGAAACAAACACAGGGAGGCTGCCAAAACAAGGACACAAAGAAACAGGGCACATACTGGCCTATGACTTGGGTTCCTTATCTGTAAAATGTTAATAATAATTACTTCTACCTCAATAAGAGTAAAGATCATGCAAACTGTGGAATAATTCTGGAACCCACTCTGCCACAGCAATACACTGCTTCCCTTATGTGAAGAAGCGGATCCCTGTCATGTACCAACACCACACAGACCTGAACCCCATTGAAGTGGCCATTGATGAGATGAGTAAGAAGGTGACTGAGCTTCGGCAGCTGTGCTCCTCAGCTGAAGTGGACATGATCAAACTACAGCTGAAACTCCAGGGCAGCGTGAGTGTTCAGGTAAGCCAGGCACCAATCAAAGCAAACCACAGAGCAACTGAGGGAAAGGCTCCTGATTTAAGTTGTTGGAAAAATTCAGGCCAATCACACCAGCAAGATCTAGCATAGATCTCTGGCTTCACCAGTGATCCCCCTTACCTACCCCCAGTGTCTATGCAGTTTCTCCTGATACCAGAGGTGCAGTAGCCTTAGGGCGCCCCTTCTTCCCCACCACCTGCAAAAATGTCATTCTCACTAAACTGTTTGCCAGAGGCAGGAGACAGCTCTCCATGCTAACCTGATTTTTTTTGTAATTTGGGGGATTTGGGGTGCCTAACTGGGAGCATAAAGACCCTTCTAAATATAAAGAAGTGTGGGTAGCTGTAGGTTCTCTTATAAAACTATTGTTTGATTGTTTTATGGTTTCTCTAAAAATTGGTATCTGAAAAAGTACCTTAAGTTTTATTCTCTTAAGGGTATATTTTGATTAACATAAATTATTTATTTTTAATAAGGCCTAATCAATTTTTTTCTTTGCTGGTAGCATTTTTCTAGTCTACTTTAAAAAAGTCTGTTCTTAATAGAATATCTTTGAAACATATGTATGTTTTCCTTCTTTGTCTAACATTCCTATGTAGATTGAAAACCATCTAGAATTGATTTTTGCATGTGGTAGTAGATAGCCACATTTTTTTCCGTGTAGCCATCCAAGTGATGTGTACTGTTTATGGAAAGGGTCACTGTTGATCTAGGTAATGATTATATAAATATGTTCTATTTATGAAAATTTATCAAGCTGTGCATATACATTATATGCACTTTTCTGTTTGTATATTACACTCCAAAAATACATTTTTAAAAGGTTTCTTGTGCGGTTTCCCAAAAAATTGGTAAATGTTAAATCACCTCCTTCCAATGACCAGTATGCCTCTTACTTTATTTGTATTTTTAAATGTATGTAAGTAATTCTAGCACATGTTTGTGTGTATGTGTTTATATGTAACTCCACTCTTTTTCTCTTTCAAGAGGGATGTTTATGAAAGTTACACATAGACTGTAATACATAGATTTTGGAGTTTCCTTGGTTCATTTTCTGAAATCAGTTTTTGTCAACTTTTTATCAGATTCATAGTAAGTTGCTGCCTAATATTTTTGTAAATGTCATTCACCAGAAAAGTCTTTATAGATGTTTTCAAGCTCTTTTCTTATGGCCCAAAAGACTTAGGTGTCAAAATGAGTTATCAAGTGAATG